>JAVTVY010051040.1:0-268700 GCA_036873755.1 Hanleya hanleyi
TGGTTATCTAGTACGGTAGAGTTTGAACATTCCCTTTTCCTCTCTTAGTGGCCGATATGGTTATCTAGTACGGTAGAGTTTGAACATTCCCTTTTCCTCTCTTAGTGGCCGATATGGTTATCTAGTACGGTAGAGTTTGAACATTCCCTTTTCCTCTCTTAGTGGCCGATATGGTTATCTAGTACGGTAGAGTTTGAACATTCCCCTTTCCTCTCTTAGTGGCCGATATGGTTATCTAGTACGGTAGAGTTTGAACATTCCCTTTTCCTCTCTTAGTGGCCGATATGGTTATCTAGTACGGTAGAGTTTGAACATTCCCTTTTCCTCTCTTAGTGGCCGATATCCACTTTTCTTTGGGTTCGATTCAATCGTGGTATCCCAATGCTATTTTGTCTAAGTTTCACGGCCTTCCGACTGAAAAATGTTCCCACTCTCTAAAATAATTAGATTGAAAATTCAATCTATCAGATTGGAATTAGTGAAGAATCTATTCGATTGGATATTCCATCTATTAAATTTTCTGTCTATAACAGATTCATTTTCAATCCAATAAAAAAATGGTCACTAATTTCAATCTGATACATTGAATTTCAATCTAATTATTTTAGAGAGCAGTGCCCAATTGGGAGTTAATTAGGCCTTTTTTTTCTCTCTTTTTAAGTCACCGCAGTCAAGGCGCACGTTTCCTCACAAATCACGTGACCTCTCCACCAAAACGGTGGCCAGTGTGTCTATGTTATGTAAATGTATATTTCATGTTCAAGCAGGCGTTGTATGCCCTTTTTATTATTTTCACTTTGCCCGGGGTTTCACGGCCTTCCGACCAAAAGTAATTTGTTCCGCGATTGGGCGTCAGGTGCCCTTTTCAAACGTTTGATTCTATGTATGTTACCCACAGTAACCCTGATAAAGTCTTGACGAAGTTTCACGGCCTTTCGACCAAAACTGTGGCTGTATACCGACCGAAAAAAAAAGAAGAAAAAAAACCTCAAACAAACAAAGGCGGCTACTAAAATTATAGTAAGATACACTTGAAGTGAAATGGCGTTTGAATGTGACCGTTCTTATCCGATGAAATAACGGAAAAGTTTGGATTGATTTGGCAGGAGCGTGAGGCATGTACACCTATTTGTAGCAAAGAGTTAGTATTAAAAATAATAATAGAGTTTGGAATTCCGTATAATTAAATGTACTCCCACATTATTGACTCTGTCGTGATAGATATTTGAATGTATATACGTTTGTATTTTATAAATTAAATTAAACTCTGACACTATTTGCACTTGTTGCTCTGATTAAATAAAAAAGGATCAAATGTCAAGTTATAGAGGGCTATAATTAAATTATACCACATCCGACTCGTGTGACTGCGAGCCTAGCCCACAAACGTTCAGTCATATTCATTGTATGACCGATATATTTGAATTATTATTTCATATTTATGTATCACCTCTCACCTCTTGACTTTTGCTGTATTAAACACACCGTCATAAGTTAAGCGAACGTGGAATATAGTATATCGTAGTCGCAAAAGACAAGTGATCTGCTTGGTCAAAAAGATCATGCGTGCTTCTCTTGCTGATTAGCTGAAAACTACAGCGACATTTTTCAAGAACACAAATCATCCCGTGGTTGTCTATAGGATAGAGATTACCCTGGTTTTAGCGAGGATGCATTTAACGTTGATTATCACAAGACGATGGCAGAAGAATAAATGGATGAGTGCAATACTATATATCCTTCGATTTCTTCCCCACTATAATAACAGAGAGTTTCTATATCCAAACAGTTTCTTTCTTGCTATATATATAATAATTTCTAATTCTACTTAACCCTGGGCCACAAGCGGCATGCGATTACTACATTGTTGCATATCTCAAGGTTTCGCATGAACACACACATCACTATCGCAGTGCTATGACAGAATGGCTGAAGTATGAGATTCAGAGAATAATTTGATTTTTGAGTAACGATTGGAATTGTCGAGTCGAACTATTATGATTTCTTACCATCATTATTAAGTACTACTGCCCCGCTCTCATGCCCTGCTGCTGTTAGTCATTAGCTATATATAGATAAAAATGAACTATTGATGTGTCCCATTACGTCCACGGTTAAACAGGTTCGAGTTCGCCCTTGGAAAACTGATGTTCCCGTACTTTAGTCTGGAACTACATACTGATGTTGTTGATTACTACTCCTTCCACTTCACGTGAAATGTACCAAACCACACTCCAATCCAAATTATTCTTGAGGACGTAAACGTTCTGAGACGAGCACTTTTCGTCCGTCTGAGCTAATCACATCGGTATCGTCGTTTGATTGTGTCCTGTACAGAACACAGGGTCGCAACTGTCACAATTTTTTCAGGAATAAGTCGAGACTTACTAAGTAAGCGGAACACAATAAAAGTTAGCTATGATATTATCTAATAATAACACAACTAAGCATTTAATGCGGGATATTTACCACGAACATCGACCGTTGGCGAAAGTGACGTCATTGACTTCATTTTAACGTATACCATGAGAGTAGGACTAATAAAACATGTTGTTTTAACAAGACGTAGGCGCTATATTTCGTCGTAGTCAACGGCAATAAGCAGGAAAACTTCAGCCAAACTTCACAAGACAAGTCAATTGACAGACATGACCTATCTCACTTACATCAAAACTCCCACTTGTCCTTTCACGCGACAAGGCTTTTAAGAAAAGGTAGACTTTTGACATAGACTTCACTTCGATTTATAACTAACTGTTAAACCACAAAAGGAAATATCTGTGTTTGTATTAAACATGATTTCCGTAGATGTCAAGTGATTATTACACAGCAAAACACTTTAACAGTGTAACGTCTTCCCTCCATGTCGCTGTTATAGAGTATTATTTCGCCAGCCTAGAGAATTACGGCCAAGGTCTGGAGCAGGTTGACATGTCCATTTTGTGTGTATATATTCAGCGCTTGGGGTCAGAAAATACCTCTTTATGAATCTGACATACTTATGAGGTTACACGCGAGCCCCATGGACACATGGACATACTGTTACTACACGTCATCAAGTCACCTTTTATCAATGGGTGTTTAACTGATATCTGTACTTCAGGATTATAGGTGCCTCCATCAATTTGCAGTTTTCGAACTTTGAAATGGTGAGTAGATTACTGATCAGTCCGATCATTTCACCCCAAACATGTAGTCATCTTTGGCTCCTAGTGAAACCTCTCTTGAAATAGCCCAATGGGCCCTAATGCTGTAAATCATCCAAGTCATTTGATCGTGGAAAAATAGATCAAGTTTAGTAATCTTGAAAAGGTTTCTGGTGTATTCTCATTTAATTGCATGTACATGACACATGAATTCAAATATCTTCGACTTAACATATAGAATTTGACCTTTCGAAAATAGGTCAAGGTCAGTCATATTCAATAAACTGCATGTCCATCATCAGTTGCACACCGGTATGTCTTATAAATTTGGACAATGGAGATATAATCCTTCATGAAATACCGTACTAAATAGAATTCGACCTGGACAAAATAGGTTAAGGTCAGTCATTCAATACACTTCCAGACCATCGCAAGATGTATATATAGTAGTATTAATTTGGAAATCCAAGCTATTTTTTTTACATTTCATACCATGATAAAGAGTATATGACATTGAAAAAAAAAAATAGGTCAAGGGCAGTCAATCACCATATCCATATGTAATATGAATACGGAGAACCTAGATTTCATCCTTCAGAAAATATTGCTTGCACTGGAATTTTACCTTGATAAAATAGTCAATAGGGCATTTTCAATAGGCTTCTGACCCATCACCAGCTGCATATGTGAGGCCTTTAAAATGTGTGGCTATAATCCTTCTTGAGATATCGTGTCCACAAGAATGATGGACAGACAAACAGACAGACGGACAGGACAATACTCTTCCGGAAAATTGCCCAGGTTAAAAAAAAGAAAAAAAAAAAAAAAATCCCGAATAATTGAATCTTGTCAAAATTCCATCTGATAGGATCGTGTTAAAATTCCACCTATTTAAATGCCCCAGAAATGATTTTGGTCACACTCTTAGATTCACACTTTTTGAGGGGTTACTGCTATTGTCGATAGGAATAAAACACCATAACGAATGATGGGCCTGATGGTTTAATTTCAACCGTATTTGAATAACACATGGTATATTTAGTTCATCATAAAACTCACTGAACCATCACTATATTTCTCATGAATTCAGCAGCAATAAAATATCAAATAGAATGTTCAGCTTATCTGTCTCGTCCCCAAATAGAAGGATGAACATTTGATATGACTTCAAGAACTATATCAAGCATGCATGACCCACGAAGCAGAAAAAACAAACAAGCGAACTAGTTTGGTTCATTTAAGAACCTCGAGTGTGTTGTGCTAAAGTGACTGCACAGTGACTTGACTAATGTGTTATGATAAGAAAAGGGATGGTCAAGTTGTCCAATGATGTAGTGAATAGAAATGGTTACGGCAGTTTTTTCGCTGCTGATACGAACTGAATTCGAATTCAAATTCTATTGGCTGATAATTCCAGCTGCTTGGTTGGTTATCACAGTTCAGGTCGCCTTTCATTGGGCCAATGATTGTTCATTCTTTGGGTATGTGGGTGTTTATTCGGACCCGATATATTCCGCAATGCCGAAACTGAGACATTATTCCAGACAAAATTTTGAACCGACGATGCCGGCCGTTACCTGTCTACTGTATGGAGATACAGGGGAGGTAACCAGTCTAATCATCTTCCAACCTTCTCACTGGTGTATAATAATACCTCAGCCGCAAGTCAAATTTTTGGACAAGATTTCCGCCTAAGCAGCACACCGCCGGATGTGACATCATATATAGTAAAAGCGATGTTTGTCAATCATTTCGATTAATTTTCAATTCTGCATAGTTCATCTGTTTGACCTAGCGTTAAATGGAATGATCTAGGGAACATTTTGTCCGTTTATATGGGCAGAGCGTATGAAAAGTAGTTCGCTCATTTGCGAAACTGAAGAGTTGTTCGGCCAGATTCAAACTGAACCGTGTGCACATGGGTTTTCACCTATGCGCCATAGTCTTGTCGTAAAGGTCATCTTCCGCCACTGGGGGCAGGGATAAAGTGCACTCCGCACGGTCTCGGATAATGTAGGATATTAGTACCTCGTTTCGCATTGCCAGGAATCCATATTGGCATCCATGTTGAAAGCACAGTATCACGCCGAAACTCCGGACAACGCATGTCAGCTGTATGACTTCCGTTGCCATGGAGATCAGCTTTAGACGCAAAATCAGGAGAAACACCTCAAATTAGAAGAGATCCTTCGGTGATAGAATCAAGGGAATATCCATTTCATTTGGATATATATATCTCAGGATGAGGGAGAAATACAACGAGGACTATATGAGCGGAAACACATCCTATAGCATGTGGTGTCCCTCACGTGCGGCGGGTCACGGTTTACAGCAATCTAGCCCCCGCTAAGTTCCGCCAATACGGAAATAGCCGAACGTGAGATTGGGTTTACAGCTGAGAGCTGTAAAATCCTCACACCGTTAATGCGCGAGGTACTAGGAGGTCGACGGAATAGGCCGAGCGGCCTGTGAAACGGAACATGCGCTGTTGGGAGGATGATCATCTCCCTTGAAGTCACATGCGAATTTCGTCCAGTGAGCGCGAAGTGTCCTTTTGTGTGGAGATGCAGCGAATTCGGCGAAAGTAATTTGAATCGAGAAAAGTTTTAACATATTTAAATGGTGTTATAACGCATATGTGGGATACTTATTTAAAATAACGCTAATCATTGTGAGCGACTGTATTTTGTTTGCAACGCGCGTTTGAAGCACCACAGTTACCGACGCGAGGCGCGTCGAGCATGGCCAACTCGTAGTTGATTTACGTACTCAATTTAGGCGCAATGTTGTGGCGCATTGGTGACAGGTTAAATACTACGGATACTTACAGTGATGACTATCACCACGGTGAAGACTTTGCGTATGGTGATTTTTATCCAGCGTGTTTCAGGATCAGAGAATATCAGGCAGTTCTCCTTCAGTGAAAGTTAAATAATGGAGGGAGAATGGTGTTTCTACCCCCCTGGTTTAAGGATTGAATACCGGCTCAAGATAAAAAAAGGACAATATAATACTATTAATAATATTAGAAGATTATATGTTATATATATATACAGACATATCAGCTATAAATAAATTTACTTCACACGTAGTCAACACAGGAAGAGGGTATTGTATGGTATTACGTGATTGGCCATATATTATTTGTGTGAAAAGCTCGTATGTGCCACGAAAAGAAGCCGTATGTTAGTTTATGCTGGCCTTTTGTGTTTGTTGAAATGGGTCTCGACAGTATTTTACGTGTCTAGAAGAAAATAATGACTATAAAAGCGATTATATTTCCAATAACCCATGTAAGATGAAACCATGTTGAACTGAAATAAATGTTGCTTGAGTCGGGGATGAATTAACGTCACTCCAATTCTCAATAACTTATCGGAAGTAACTTTCATCTGTGTGGATTCCTGTCGGAGGACTCTATCCTTAAATAGCTGGATTTTCACCATTTATTATGCCAACAGTTTGCAAAGGTGACAGAATATATTTGCAGCTCGGCACCGTATCTGAAATGACATACCTGTATTTATAGTGTGTCACGTGTTTTCCTATTTCGCTATGACACACAATGTATTTAAGACAGTAGTTTTTTTATCACAAGAGAGAAACTGAGACAAATACTATACAAGATTTCTTTTGCTAAGAAATAAATAACGGGTATCGAATTCGAATAACCGTGTACATATAAACTATAAACCATTTCATGGCATTTGACTGGTTGTCATTTCCACAAAGAGTTTACCCATGAGGCGCAATTGACAATTGTTTGAGATCATGCAATGTATAAGTCAGAAGAGAATTCTTGAGACAAATAATTTGACAATACCGGTATTACCTTTGGAGCTTCAAACTCCATCGAACGTCAAAACCATACCTATGTAGGGCTACCTGCAATGCATATCGTCGGATGAGGCTATTTTAATGCTGATTATCGCAGGTTGTCATTAAGCTGAATGATGATGTCTATTGTCGGTTACCATTATAATGCCGGAAGAGTTGGGTATATTGTCGGTTACCATTATAATGCCGGAAGAGTTGGGTATATTGTCGGTTACCATTATAATGCCGGAAGAGTTGGGTATATTGTCGGTTACCATTATAATGCTGGGAGAGTTGGGTATATTGTCGGTTACCATTATAATGCCGGAAGAGTTGGGTATATTGTCGGTTACCATTATAATGCCGGGAGAGTTGGGTATATTGTCGGTTACCATTATAATGCCTAGAGAGTTGGGTATATTGTCGGTAACCATTACCTTGTAGGAAAGTTATATTCATGGCCATTTCGAGTTATGTTATTATAACTGAAAACTGTAGTGTTATATTTTTCACTGCTATAGGGAGAAAGTGGGTCTTCTTTCTCTGAAGAACACGAACGGCCGGAAAGAGATACATTGGATGCTTCTGAATATCAAACTATACTTTTGACATATACGACGTTGAAATGAAGCCATGTGTTAGTCTGCTATGCGTCAGAATGTTAAAATGTCTTGGTGAGATTATTAAAGTTTACACCAGTGACAGTTCAGCTTGGCAAGAATGGATTCGGGAGTTCATCCAACTAATGGACTTTGCTGCGGCTTAAGGAACTATGTCCTTGACATTTTAGCGTGTGAGGCTAGAAAGCCAGATTATAGCACCGATACTTAATGTAACTGCAAAGGTTCCAAGCAAAATATAATTATATATTTTCTTGAATAACCTGAACTACTTCACATGTGACAAATTGTACTTGGGAATACATGTGGCTATAAGCAGCTTCAGATATAGGAAACTATCTGACGAATGGAAGGCTTGCACAGTGGGACCAGAAGGTAAACCGGAAGTGATTGTTCTGTCAGGTGATTGGTTAACTGGACGTAAATCGACAAACAGGCAGTGGCAATCACAGTGGCAATCACACAATCTGATTGGATAGTCCTACAATTCTAGAGTATCGTGTCTTGTAAATTAAGAGTTAAGTGCCTCTGTTCCACCAGTATATGACCCTTCCGAAGAATATGAAAAAAATATAGCGACATCTTCTTTCAGTAGGAGGCCATACTTGTAGTTGGCCGTTTCCAGCCCATGTTTTAAATGTGTTCTCGTACGTCGATTAAGCCGCTCCTTCATTCGTCCCAGGATGATCGTTCCATGGCTGTTTGATTTTGTCTTGTCCGCTCGGTTGCCGGACAAAGAAGCCCCGATGAGTCCTTCCTAAGATTTGATTTTAACGAGAGAAGCAGAATGATAAAAGATCGCTGTAAGTCCCAGTCACACGGAACATTGGCGATTCAGGCCCCGTGTTTGCCGTATTGATCTTCGTTCATACTGGGCAAACATCTCTTTATGTCCGTCATCCTTCAGAAAAAAGAAATTTCGAAGAATAACCATACGTGATTCATTGATAAAGATCTATATAACGTATCTTCACCCAAATCACTATACCTAACTGAGATAATTTTTTTAGGTTTAATACAAATATGGTATTTTTTTTTCTCGCTAAAAACAGGGTAACAATATATCGAACCGGAGTCAATTGCTTTCACTTGAAGTAACTTGACCTTTAATAAGCCAGAGATATAAAGTGTTTGTCTTGCAGTTGATTTTGGCACTTCGCAAACAAAAATCTGACGAGAGACATAATATGCAGTGATATCTGACTTGGATGAATAGCCAATTGAACATGATTTAGAAAAAATTCAGTCGCAAGGCATTGCAGACAAAAATGCGTGTTGTCGATATCCCGGTTGTCACTCCAGAAGAATATTTGCTGAGCGAACTAAACATTTCCGTATAGAAACTTTATTGGAGATGAAACGATCAGAAATAGAGATCCCGATTACACCTGCAATGCTAGCGCATTCGGATAGTTATTTATTCATTATATGCGCTGTTATTCGTACCAGATAATAGCAGAACCAAATCAGCTGAGAGGATGTAACCCTACATTAGAGTAGCGCTAGAATGCATTGGCCACTCCCTGCGTATAGCGCAGTAAGATTGGGATGAGTCGTGTTCGTGCAGATTCAAAACAAATCTCGAGACTCAAAACTCACGGGAGATGAGTTGATGCTGGAATACACAGCATGACTGTCTCTCAACTCAAGGTATTGCAGACAGTGGCAGTGAGCTGTTTCAGCTGTTTCCTCTCCAGCGATTGGTCATTCGACCTGCCCTTTTGAATTGAGACGAGCTTTCTCATTGGCGACTATTTATAGGAGCCATCGCCATCTTCAACACAATCGCGTGACAGTTTCAGTTGATCCTTGACGTAGCACGGCCTCGTGTTCGCTCTCAAAATCTGACGGCTAACAAGTTGCATGCATCACCCAGTCATTGACCCTCCGTCACGGTGGTCCAATACTATTGGCTAATGCTGGAATTCAAATACTTAGCGTATGAAACCAACATCTCACCTATGATCCCCCGCATGTCGACGCCGCACATCTTTCGTGTGTAGAGATTGTACAAGAGTCTAATGGTGTAGGTGGTTTTGGCGAGTGCCAGTCCCGTCTATAGCTATTATAATCGAATGTTGCACACTTCAAGGTGATTTGCTTCGGATAATAACTATGAAGAAAGACATAATTACAAATGTACTCGGAAACTTGATTTTCATATGCTACTGTAATTTCATAAGCGTTTCTGTTTATTTACACGTACATGCTATAACCTGTGTACATCTGTCGAAAATTATTATCACACGAAGATGCGTAGCAACGGTCTATAGGGTTGGGGTGAGGAGGGTAGATTGGCTATCAGGGAGGGTTGTCTGGACCTGTGTGAATGTAATAAAGTGATTAGTCGTTAATTTGCAGAAAACAACAAAAGATTGTGGCACTCCATCGATGGTTGTCTTCCGGTTATATTCTACAGGTTTAACAGAAAATAATATTTCAGTTGAAAATTGGATATTCTTATTCCCGAACTCGCAGGATCCTACCTACAGCGCACATTTCATTAATGAAGTAACAGAATGCCAGCCCAGTCCGAGAGATTTTGGAGCTCAGCTGAGTTGTCGATTGTCATTGTCGATTGTCCTTGTCTATTTTTATTACTCCATCTCTAGCCATGGTTCGCCTGACAAAGCCGTACCATGACAGATTGCCGGACTGTCATAACGAAGATCAGTTGATTTATTTTTAAGAGTTCCCAATCACTACGTGACCTCATCACCTCTTCGAATATGCCCATATTTGAGCGAATTAAGAGTCAGGCAATATGTTGTATTTTACATCCTCTGTAAGATCATAAGTCGGTATCCATGTTTGTTTTGAACTGAACGATGCCCCCATGTCATTCCCTTTCCGATATCAAAGGAATCGTCAACCAGCTGTCCAGCTAGCTATCCAGCGTATTTCAGCACAAGCTCGGCTTTTCTCGGATTATAACGAACCAGCTAATTAATATCGCTCATATATAAATATACATAAAGTGCGCATATATTTTCTGCAGTTCGCGTGTGCACGTTCGGTCTTTCCCATTCGAAAGATGGGTTTTATACTAGATCAATATAATGTTTCCACACTTTTGCAAAACATGTCATGCGTGTGGATGTCTTGCCTTCTATGCCATTCAATCCATGGTCAGGCCTAATCGACCGACACACATATGTCGTTTATGCAGTTATGACAAGGAAAGGAAATAAGAACTATAGTTTAACATCTAGAGAATAGACAGTTTTGTTTCTCTAGAGAAAGCATTTGTTAGGGTGACAAGCCTGTCATATTAGATAGCCAGAATATAAGCTTAATCACAAAATCTATAGGGATAATTAACATGTTTCTGCAATATATTTATATCACATTTAGTGCTTTCCCAATATTTCGGGATCCTCGTTTACATGCAGATATCTTTACTTTGATATTACCCGGTAATAGGAAAATGACTTTCCATATACGCCGGTAGACGGGGATTCGACTACAAATAAATCAGAAATAGTATCAATCGATTTGACGTGATTTGCCATGCCCGGAAACTATTGTCACGTCATGGACTATAAACATTATCAATTCTGAAAACAGCCTATCTCATATCAAACGCTACACCCAGTGACTTTTTCCATAGAATCATTTCTGATGAAACTTCTCGGTCGCCTCAGCTCTTTTGGAATGAACCCATAATAAGATTTATCTTTCATAGTGACTGACATATTTGACGCTTAGTTAATACGGGCGTCTGATCGCACGAGACATGGGGTCGCGTGCGTACTATACCTGCTTGGTGGACTTGTCAACACCAAAAAACAGAGTTCATTTCAACCAAGTGAGTCCAACACTAAATAACTGTTGGCAACTAAGGGTGTTGATAAAGCATTTTTGTGAATCAAATCCGTTTTGTTCTAGCTGCGCATGCAGGATGCTCCTTCAGTTTAGTAGTCCCTATCTTCGATAGGGCACCTGCCGAGTAAGTACCATGAAATAATATCTTGACACATGCTAAACTCATATTCGAAATCATGTGTGATTCTCTCTCGGCCTGCGAGGGACAAAACGCGATGCACCTTTCCGAACAAAGGATACCGGTCGTAGAGAGAAATGCCTTAAGCTTAGGGAATTCAAGCATTTTATGTAAACAAAAAAAGCTTCAAAATTCTTGTTTTCATCGTCTCATTGTGGGAGTTATAGAAAACTACAAAAAGAGCGCATGTACCGGATGTCCTTCATCTATAGATCTTTCGGTAAATTGAGAGATAAATGGTGCATCAACATCGGCGCGCGCAAAGCTCTATGGTACGCGACTGGAAAATGTCCAACCCATGTTCATCTGAAAAGATGCGAGTTGACACAGGCCAACGCATTGCCCACCACCACTTCCTAAAATATAGGAAAATGTATTATTTTTGTGACTGAGTGATATTAAATAGAATCATACTGTATTTATAATGTATGGACGACTCTGTCTTTTATTGCAACTGTTAACCTTGTTTCCGCTGGTCAAGCTGACACACCAATTGAAGGAGGCACGGCCACGCGGATTATTTCAAAGTCTTACAGCTGTTTTAGCTTTTCCCAATGATGGTCAAGGCTGGTGAATGAACTCCTAAGCATGCTCAATGTCCAAGCACTTTACTCACTCTCCGCCCAGCCATTCATCTTCCACAGACGTCCTTCTTTGAATATCACAGAAGAGACGTGTAATCTTGTCTGCCGTGCCTCATATGGAATCGTGCCTCCAATTTTCCTCAACACTGCCCTTATATAAAACAGAGTTTCTATTGGCATTTCCCGTTCAGTTAGACACTAGACAGACTTTCAGCCAAGACTCAATTTCAGTATGTTACCAGTTTGATACTTGTGAGCTCGCGGTAACTGCATGGATGGAAAAGCGGTAACGAGGAAAGAAAACAAGGCGGGAATTCTCGCGGGACCACTTACTATTGAGCTTTCAGGTTTTGAAGGAGATGCGAAAGGGATAATTAATTAGGACGAAAATATGCAACCGCATTGATTTCACCCCATATAACGCATATCCGTTAGACTGTCAGTTACATTTGTGGGTCGGATCGAAGGCTTACCAAGGAGGAGTGAATTCCATAAAGAGTGATTCAAGAATGGAAGGTTCAATGCAACTCCTTTGTTTCCGCCTCTAATCAATTGATGTTATCAGCGTAAAGGTAGGGATAATTTTCATTCAATAATTCTATCAAAAAATGTGAACAAAATATATGTACACGATTAGATCGTATTGTTTGAGAAGACTGACAATATAACCTGTTATTTGGTGAAGTTTTCATTTCCATTTTGAATGTAAACCATTGACCAAATTATTCATTGTGCCAACGGAAATAACTGAAACTAACCTGATCGTCAGCGGTATCTCGTTCGCCATACTGATGATACTGACGTGTGCAATATATAAACATTGTATAGTCATGTGGGTTATTTACAATATCTTTGTATTTGGATATATGTGGATATATTTGGGGACATTTTCGGTAATGTTTCGTTAGTTTGAATAACTGTTCCATCTCTGTCGTGCATTGTACTGCACGATGACTTTCGTAGTAGAAAAGTTTGACGATTTGATAGAGTATAATGTTTCGTGCAAAGCGTTGACACGTTTTTACCAGTAAATCATTGGTGAGTTTAATAAAGCCTGAACTCACAGAAAGGCTCTGTCTCTGTTACCAAGATACCTGATATAGGTCCATAATAAGTCCGAATCTATCGTTTATATCAACATGTATGTAAGACAACCATAGCAACATCGTGATCATCCTCGATAGATTTAGAAAAGAACGGTTTTGACATCTTCGGATAAAAAATGTCCCTGTTAAGTTTGTTACATTTGCTGTGAAATGAGCCCAATATCAAGTTGTGAAGTCAATATCCACCAAGGAAGAAGTGATCTAATTTTCATTTTAGAAAAATTCGTTAGTTCATTCCTTTTTTAAATTTATTTAAGCATCACTCTTGAACTTTATTTGAAATGTCGTGTCCGCTGATATTGATATGCTCTCCCCATCACCATGGTATTTTTATCTTATCAATGGTCCGAATACCAGGCTGTAATGACCCTGATAAGAAGGGTATGATAGGCCGTCAGTGCCAAAACCTCGGTCATTTAGACCGCGGTGTAAATCGAACTTATACCGCGGAGTAAATCGAATTTTTACCGCGGTGTAAATATTTTTGACTCGCACTGCAAGGATCCGCGCAATGCAAGGATGAGTCGCAATGCAAGGATCCGCGCAATGCAAGCATCACTCACAATGCAAGGATCCGCGCAATTGTTCCACGGTGTAAGGAACCAATGAAAAGAAAGTTTCCTTTTGAAGATCGAGAAAATGGCGGCAAACTTAGATCCACGACTAAAGCGGCTGCAAGTTGAGTCTAACCGTTCTTTAGATCGATTACAAAGTCATTCATTGTGTCCGTGCTTAACAGACGTATTCAATCATTCACTTCTGTCCCACACATCTCAAAAAAACGTGCCCGATCTGTCGGTTGTCGACGCGCCATTTTGTATAGTGCTTATTATTGTTCTCGATTTTCACTGGCTGTTTTTTTCCTAGCATTGCGCGGATCCTTGCATTGCGAGTGATCCTCACATTGCGCGGATCCTTGCATTGCGAGTGATCCTCGCATTGCGCGGATCCTTGCATTGCGACTGATCCTTGCATTGCGCGGATCCTTGCATTGCGAGTCAAAAAAATTTACACCGCGGTATAAATTCGATTTACACCGCGGTCCAAATGACCAAGGTTTTGGCACTGACGGTCTACCATAGAAGGGCATACTCAGAAAGTCAAAGGCGAGCATTCCGAGAAAAAAACGACCCAAAATTTCTCGACATTCTGTGGGAGTCTGAAGCAATCTGCGGTATCTGGCTATCCAGTATTGCGACAGAGCGTCGTTTAATTATGCACGCATGTGTAAATTCAATTCAGACCCACTGAAAGATGTCGTCTGCTACTTGGCGGCAATCGGTGTTGGCGGTAATTGTCCAGGAATGCATATCGTCTCTCCGTCCGTCCAGGCAGGTGTTAGTTTCCACGGTAGAACAAAACCGCTTTCGCCAAAAACTCATTGCGGGTTGTGTGAAGTATACAGACAAGGGTTGATGGGAACTGACCAGGTTTGCTCAATAATCGATAGACTTTATAATTAGACGATTGAGCGGTGTATCGCTGAATAATTTTATTGCCCCACAAAAGGCGAAGGCGATACACGTCGGATATCATAATGTCATCTGATTTGACTGGGCCGCCATAATTATGCTTGATTATATTTGCACGAGGCGTTTTGATAAGAACTCATAATTAACCAATGCCATAGCATGTTAGAGAACGATTTGAAGTCGTACTTGGACAGAATATCTGCTATAATTGATATCAAGGCGCGATCTTGTTGCCTATTTGACCATCTGCCCAGTGTCTGTGTCTACGCCAAAGTACTGCCGTACCATCTCGCCGACAATACAGTGTGCACAACAATGCTGACTACATACACCTGTATCACGAAGGGCGATCACATATTACCATTAAGGTTAGGGTTCTGTGATATACTAGTTCATGTGTTACTCTCCCCGCACAGTTCCATCACACCCTCCATCTGCTTATATATGCTGACTATTTTTCTATGTGATGTCACTACTGATTTGAAATTGACCCAGAATAGGTCTAAAGATTTCGCGAATCCAATGAAGGATAATATCTGTTGTTTGACGAAGGCAAAGATTGTAATCATAACCGGCAAAGATTGTAAACAGAACCGACAAAGATTGTAACATTAATATTACCGCCCATTTAAAAGCTCTTGGTTTATGCGTATTCATCATTTTGTCTCTCTTCCCAACCAGTGAAAGTTTGTAGTCGGTCTTATTTCCATTGGGCATAGAGTAGTACACGTATGGGAAGCTGATGGAATTTTAAGATGTGCTTCAGCAGATTCAAACTTTTCTGGTAATATTATAGGTTGGTTTATGACCATAACTTTGATTCGGCCAATTTCAATAGTGAATCTTTTCTACAGGTCGCCGTGAATGTTAGAATATCATGGTGCTCATTTAAGAATTTTATATTTCAATGAAGATTGAGTGACATAAATTCAACTACTATATGTTGATAAAAGATGGAAGATCAGATACCAATGCCGTCTTTTCAACATCGCTAACAACTGCTAAATTATCTTATAGGCAAATTAACCGGCTTTGCAATCGAACTGTTCTTAACATATGACTGTAGTTACATTTGTTTTCCTGTATTTATTAAAAGCATGAATAGGAGAGTAAGCGAGTGTCACTGAAGTAGGTGTCGGTAATCCTGGTAGTGTTAGAGGGGTATTACATAAAGTATATTGCATATGATATTATTGCGAAAATCTGGATAAGAATGGTAGTTTATTGACATGCATCTTAGCTTGCTAAGGGCATTTCACGTTTCACTTAACACTACCCTTAGCTCAATGACTTCATTCTCCGTGTATTTCGCCCAATATCAGCTTCCCCAAGCATCAAGTCGCATGTCCGCTCCATTTAAACGAGCCAATGAAATTGTCCGTATTCAAATACTTTGACCTGGAAATCTCAGACACGAGACGTGTTACTTTCACTTAAGCGCTCAACATGCTCGAGGCGCAAGACTGGGAGAGACCAAACCGAAGTTGTGCGAATTAGCTATTTTATTTCTCACTCTAATGGAGCATGCTTCTTTGTTTTCCTTAAGAAAAATCATATTACAAGCGGCCTAACATATTTGTAAAAAATAAAATTGGCGACAGTTCACAGGAAAATGATATGCTTTTTATTTTGTGATGGGGGCACTCCGAGGCCCACCAAGGGATCGTTTCAATCGATCGCTTTCTGTAGATGTGTCTTCGTTTTATAAATGTGATTGCGCCGATGTCGGAGCTAACGGGACCAATCGGATGTGACCATTTGGGAAACGCCCTATTACACTCAGATATCACCCGTTACCGCATGGCTACGAGCAGAAGTTTCTACGTATGATCGTGTCACGCGTTCGGATGATGATTGACATGACAACCGTTGTACACGCCCTTTACGGATCTAGGCTGAAAAGATGTTCGGATTGTTGATTTCGAAAGCGTTGTAATGAGTCACAGCTGGCTACTGAGTGTCAAACAGGACGACTGCATATTATATTGTAAAATATGAGATGTGATTTTGAAGATTTGGACTCATCTATATTTTATTATATTGCAAATTGGTATTGTTTGCTTGCAGAATTAACAGATCCTTATAAAGCATTCTCACAAAGTGGATGCACTTATATTTTCACGAGAAACGTAATATCTTTGGTGATTTTTGGGTCAAACTTTCCTGCTATATTGTACATCTCTCTTGGGATTGTTTTAGATCGAAATTTAGTGAAATGTTGTGTTCTGGCGCATTTTGTCGGAATATTTTGACTTTAAAGATAATATGTAAAGATACCTCTAGCAGAACTGATTGTTTTGTCCAAATGGTATTTTTCGGTGTCTGTCAGTTCGTCTGTCTGTCTGTCTATCTTTCTTGTAGAAACATGTCTCAAGAAGGATTATAGCCAGGCAATTTAAAAGTCATGCCACATATGCAGCTGGTGATGGATCAGAAGCCTATCGAAAATGAAAAGCTTGACCTATTTTTATCAAGGTGAAATTCTAGTATTTGTAATATTTTTTGAAGGATTAAAGCTAGGTGATAGACCTATCCCAATCGACTGACCTTGACCGATTTTTTCAAGGTCATTCACTGTTTATTATGAAGTTACATGAAGGAATATAGCTATGCTTTCTAAATTAATACCACATGCAACTGATGATGGATCTGAAGTCTATTGAATGTGACGTAACTTGCCCTATTTTCTTAAGTTTAAATTTCGTACATTAAGTTCAAGATCACCAAATTTCCTAATGCAATCGAGTGAGAAAGGATCACACACCTGTTGAAGATTGCTGACCTTGTTTTTTTTTCCGATATCAAATTACTTGATTGCAGTATGAAGAGCTATATAGAAGCTAGGAATGTGGTTAGGCTCCCAAAACAGCTGCATAAAAAATATTCCCATCAATTAAGACCTCGGCAAAGCTGACATGGCCCAACATCTTAGGTATTTCTTGTATGAGAGAACAACTGTCAGCTCTACTAGATCACATTTTGGTTAACCTAGTTATCAAAGCCATGCATCTGAGAGTAGTAAATAACTGATAGCCGAGGGATATTAGGGCCCAATGGGCTATTTTCTTCCTTTATTTTATTGGGTCCGGGTTTTCTGCCAAAGAGGAATTTATGCTGAATAAATTCCTGAATTTATGCTGAATAAATCCCTGAATTTATTACATGTTTGAGCGGAAAGGCCAAGCTACCTGGTATGGTAGGTCATTTGTAGCGGTGAATTTAGTGGTTCGTGATCTAGAACTTCCTGCCAGTCTGCTAATGGAAAATCCAACAGGCGCGCTGATTGACCGAACGCCTAGTTAGAGCGCTCTCATTGGCCAACAACTAATTTGTTCAATCCAAAGAATAGTTTGAGTTTACCAGAAAAAGCCAATGATAATCTTCGAACTTTCAATCTGAACAATTAAAACAGCCGATGAATGCGGAAAACCGATGAAGTAATTTTTGATATTCCGTAAAGATGTATGCTTTGTTGAATCTGGGGATACGATTTGAGGTCAGGAATCCTAAGAAAATAGACAGGATTTTTTTCCACAACGTTAAAGATTATTTTAATCTGATAACAACAGAATTTGGAGTGTAGAGTCAACAGAAATGGCCGAGAAGGCGGGATATCATTTATCGTGCTGTCAACTGACTCATATCAATATTAACTATACAAATACCTCAAGTATATTGATCCTTGTAAGCCGACAGAAAATAACTGCCTTCATGGAGTTCTTGTCATAAGGGGAAGTATTAACTAACACACACGTACGTGTAGTGCAGCTCGAAATGTAATTGGCCAGTTCAGTGTTACAATTTAAGTGCGAGCGTAGCACGGCTGTGGTTAGAGATTCTACGATGTATAATAGGACATCTATACGGTACATGATCAACAATGATCAAACATAAGCCCAGAACAACCATGTAAATATGGGCGTCCTTACTTCATTTGATATTCAGATCAAACAATAATTAGCGATGAGCCAAACTGATGCTGGAATATTCATAAAGCTGTATGTCAAACTTATATTGTTGCTTATATGAGACGGCTGTAATGAATGCCCGTGTGCATAATGGCAAAACTTTTACATTTGAAGCCAGTAGATAAGAAGCCAATAGATAAGATCACGCTCTCCATCCGCCATGGGTATATTTCTCTATTACCTTGGAAATGCGGTATGTTAAAAAGAACTTTCTGTTGAACTAACCCAAGTGCTGTATAGAATGATATTGAGCTGTTTCACCTGTAAACTTGTGTTTGAACCTCGGATTTATCGCCTAATAAATCTCAAACTGTCAGCTGTCAAGTCTTATATACCCTACATTTAATAGCTTCGCGAATTTCGCTTTGAACGATGTGTCTTATTTTTGTAGGGGATAATTTGCTACTTTTCAAGCTTCTTGTGAACTCAACCACTCCATGAATTTCTTTTCTCTGACACAAAAATTGCACGTTCTGTGTCTGGTGCCAGGCCGCCATTTCCTTTCCATTGTAAATTAAGCTACTTCCGGAAATGAGATTTCTAGGTTTAATGGCAGTGTCGCCAGACACGTGCTCGCAACTTGGTGATTTAGTTATCTATGCATTACAACGGATTAATAAAAGAGTGAATCCATTATTTATTCCTCTTAGCCGTTTATTTATTTCTTATCGAGATGACACAAATCCTCCCATGACCTCTGTGAACAAGGTGGTTTTATTGTAATTATCAAGTAATTATGCGCTAGATTTGAGTATAACGACTAGAGTGAAATCTAGGTACATATATCATAATATTCCATGATAAAGTCAATGAACATTATCTGTGCTGTATAATGGGGAAAACGTATTTCCTATACGTTCCTGATTACCTGTCAGCAGTATTGCTAGGATCAGAATTCAATGAGATACATTAATGTGTAAGCACAGTATTACAGAAAAGAAAAGAGTGAAGGTGGCCCGATATCGGTTTCTAAGAAATGGAATGACTACGGAGGATTAAGGAATAAATAACTCATAATTAATACCGGACATACTCATGAACCTGTATTACACCACCAGCTGCAGCTCTAGCCCAACTAGTGCAGCGTTAATTATTTTTAGTGTCCCATCACCGTGATTCAGGGTGGATGTAATAATCTATACAATCGTCAGGCAGCTGTGGTCCAATCAAAGCACTCATTAACCCAAGACAGTTCTTTGAACATCAACAGCTTTCATACGCTCATCGAATCACCGTTTTTCCTGTCTCCTTTACTCTCCTTGTTAAACAAAGGGAGTCATGGGCGGAGGGCATGCAGAGACTGATTATTTGAGCGTACAGCTGGAAATACAACGTACTGTTCATATATCAGATCCTATTATTAAGCCAATGACTAGTTTCTTTCAGCGTTTCGACTGGTTTACAGTACGACGTCGGGCATTACAGGTTAATTTTTCTGGGTGTTCTTCATTAACATCAGATAAGTTACTCATCTGAACAACTGATGTGTTATCACAGCTCCCGCGCTAGCGTAGCTAATTCCGCTTAAGCCGGTACAATAGAGACCGTGTGGTTACTTAATAGTTTCCACATGAACAGCTGCAATAAAAGCGCGGCTGAGATACGTCTCTAAATCCTCTGAATTCTAGTATAAATGTGAGGTACCGATGGTGGCTTTCTTGCGGAGTTATATGATTGCTTTTTAGTCACCAGACTAGTCAATTTTTCACCATCTCACCAATGTAAAAAGCTGAGATATATTCTATCGCGATTCTTCATGTAAACACATTGAGGTAAGGTGTATGACGTCATACATCTAAATTCAGGCTTTAAGCGAAAGGCACACATTCCAAATTAATTTGTTATTGAAGATAATTTATCATGTGTTGAAATTCATATACTAAGATACAGTTTGGGAAAAGATGGTACACTTATATCTCCTTAACGATGAAGCCCACATCGCGCTGATAGGGATGGTTATCGTGTTGTTTTGGTCTGTCTGTCTGTTCGTTTCATTCGCAACAATGAATATGTCAACCGTAGAATGCAGACGCTGTTCATCACGGTACAGTATTATATCCATTTGACCAGCTCTGCAGATTGAAGTTGGGAACCTTTTCCAGGCCCGGTTGAAACCAACATCTTATCTGAATGACACCAAGTAGACGGATGGAAGGGAACATTTGGGCGTATATCTGACGCATTATTTCCCCCTAAACATGTGGATATATAATACTAGCTTAAGGCTGTAATTGTATTCAGTGATCAAGATCTCTTGGTCATTTTCAAGTCACGAGACCGGATGTGGACATAATTAATTCGACATCAATTATACCATGTGTAATTATGCAATGCGTATAACAGTGAGAGAGGGGCTCAGTCCCGAATTCCTCACCACAGCACGGTTATCTACTTAAACACCTCCTTAAGACATTTGTTTACCACAAATAATTAGCCCATGTTATCGTGCAATCTCAGCAGAGATCGCCAATGATTCAAGGATATAGCCTCTTAATTCTCGACAGAATTCCGCTGTCTCTCACAGCTATAATTTTATAACAATTTCCTTGTGCTCGCAAGAAAAGAAGAAGAAAAAAAAACACAAAAAACAATCCTCTATTGTTTGATCGTCTGTTCGCCTGTGAATATGATCTTGTCAAATCCTACGCGTCTGCTACCACGTTCGATAGCTAGAACGTTATGCCATGAAATCCAGAGGGATGATCGAGACCGCCAACAAATTAATTTGGAATTCAAGCTACCAAGATACCTTAAAAAATAGAACAATATGCTATAAGAAGCCCTCTAGCAATGTTTATGACATTCTCTTGAAGGATCAATAGCTAAGATGTATAGACCCTATATCATTTTACTTGCCTTATCGAATAGGGGACTTGAAACGTATAATGAAAAGAGCACGACTGAATTATCGTCAATGCGACAAATGTGAGCCGTCGAAGAAGGTGTAGCGTTTAGCTGAGAAAAATATCTCTGTCGCGTTTGTGAAACAAAAACTATCTTCACAAATATGTGTTTCCTACAGAGATATTACGGTTCTTACAACAGCGTTAACTTTCAACATTAGCATATTATTACGGTTATTACAACGGCGTTAACTTTCAACATTAGCATATTACTTTTAGAATGACAAAGGATTTCGAATGTTCATTCTATCGTAATAAAGAATTTGTTCGGCAGTGTGCTGCTCTTGTTTATTACTACGGTTCTTAATCGAGGGTGATCTTTCAACAGAAGCCGTTGTCTTTTGTTGTCGAATGTTTAGTCCCATCCAACTCATTTTCATTTCCACTGTATTCATCCATGGATTTGACCAGACAATGAAACACTTAAATCAGTCAGCACAGCATGTAGTGCGACGTCAAATTTACCTCAGCTGCCTTTTAAAAGACTGAGTGCATCATGTCGGTATGATTGTTGTGTGTCGAGCCGCAATCAGATGGCACAAAAACAAATTTACTCGAACTTTAGTATTGTTAATTTATTGCATTCTGTTGTCTGTCTGAAATACATTGCAGTTTGGAACGGGAACGGAGCAATGCTGGGAAAAGTATTTACTGCCTTGAAATAACATTCGACGATGTGTCTAAAAGTCAACGGATATCGTTGAAAGCCCACGCTGAAATACGAACCGTAATATTGCGAATGTTTTGCGTTACATGCAGAACCCTAGACCAATAAATCGGTTTTTCTTCGTTCCAAACCAAAATCACCACTCATATAATCGTCGTTTTTCGTCGTTTACTAACTAATTATAAGTATAGCGACCTCAATAGATCATGGAAAATGGCAAAAGGATAATTCTTTACAGTTTGCAAACAATATTCCTTTTTATCCGAGTATAGAAACGATTTATCACTACACATTATATCCCGGATTGCTGAAATCAATGTCCTGTGGCCTAACTATGACATTGAATTGTATTTACTAATTGTCATGGAATGAGTATAACTTTTCAATATTACCTCTCCTTCCAATAGACCTTTTCACCACGGATTCGGTAAATTTCGCGTCCATTCGGAGAAGCAAGTCACGTGGCGCAAAAACATGCTGGTGGGTTGACAAGTCGGCTCAATTCATCGTTTTCTGTGTGCAGATTTGTTTCTGCCATAACAGAGGTATGTAGCAAATAATTACGAATGATCTTTGAATTGAAAAACATTTTCTTTTGTAATAAAGCGTCTGTGTTCCAAGCTGCCATAAGTCTGCAATCGTCAGTGTATTTTTTGTTTTAATTTATGATCTTTTATCGGCAATAATTTCAAGAAATAGTGTCATTTCCGGTTGTGATCCCCAGGCAGAGGTCGCAGCATTTTTTACAGCCCACCAGCAACTGGATATTTCATTGGTCGAATCCAGCGTGCAATCGGGAGTTTCCGTTGACAGCTTTTCACGTTGTCACGTCTTTCGGCTATTTTCGGTATGAAAAGGTCTATTGATGAAATATATTATACATGCCCTTGATATATTTAAATGGAATGACCTATTCTCCTCATTACATGGTCAATATAAAATAAATCTCCCCTATTTTGCACATTTTTAAGGCAAGGGTGAGCCGAGATGCAGTGCATATAACCAGACATTGAATTTAATTGATTTTAGAAATGAGAGCAGTTAACGTTATCGATGATGCTAGTCAACAAGGGCTGATCGAACAGTTAGTTGTTCATTGCAATATTTCACATGACGAGGAGGCCAGACAAGGAAATGGAATTTATAATACAACGCTTTCTGTCCGGATCGCTATACAACACCGCACCAACTGTAGTCTCCATACGATAAACATGGTCTGCCTCCACATTTCGTGTAACATGCAGACTCACACGCCCATAAAGCTTTAAAGGGAAGCATTTATTGCATGGTGGTTGTGTTTTACTATCCACAGTCTCGTGAAGCAAAGGTACACGTTTAGTTATCAATATGAGTTTCGCTATGTGCAAGTCCACTGTAATGGACCAGAGCAGAATACTGCCGAACAAACTCTTTATTGCGATGGAATGAATATTCGAAATCCTTTGTCATTCTAAAAGTAATATGCTAATGTTAAAAGTTAACGCTGTTGTAAGAACCGTAATACTTTTAGAATGACAAAGGACTACGAATGTTCATTCCATCCCAATGAAGAATTTGTTCGGCAGTATTCTGCTCTTGTTCATTACAGTGGACTTCTTGGAAATGCACATAGCGAAATGGTCGCACTTGTAGCTAACCTTGGAAAGTACCTTTGCTTCACGAGACGGTGTGTAGTGAAACACAACAACCATGCTTCCCTTTATGGGCGTGTGAGTCTGCATGTTACAGCAAATGTGGAGACAGACCATGTTTATCGTATTGAGACTACATTTGGTGTGGTTTTATATTGCGATCCGGACAGAAAGCGTTGAATAATAGATTCTATTTCCTTGTCTGACCTCCTCGCGGTGTGAAAAATTGCAATGAACAACTATTCGATCAGCCCTTGTTGACCAAAATCACTGATAACTTTAACTGCTTTCGTTTCTAAAATCAATTAAATTCAATGTCTGGTTATATACGCTGCATCTCGGTTCATCCTTGACTTGAAAATGTGCAAAATAGAAGAGATTTCGTGTATACTGAGGAGGATAGCTCATTCCATATTAAATATACCAAGGGCATATATAATATATTTTATCAGTTGGAAGGAGAGGTAATATTGGAAAGTTGAACTCATCCCATGACATTTAGTAAATATAAATTCAATTTCATAGTATAGTTAGGCCATGGAACATTGGTTTCAGCAAGACGGTATAAAATATGTAGTGATATATTGTTTCTATATACTCCGTATAGAAAAAAACATGTTGACTGCAATTATTTTAAACTGTAAAGGTTTATCCTTTTTGGCATTTTCCATGATCTATTGAGATCGCTATACTAATTGGTTAGTAATCGACGGAAAATTATTATATGACTGGTGATTCTGGTTTGGAAAAAAGAACCACCGATTTATTGGTCTACGGTACTGCTTGTGACACAAAACATTCGCAACATTATGGTTTGTAGTTGAGCGTGTCGCAACATTACGGTTTGTAGTTGAGCGTGTCGCAACATTACGGTTTGTAGTTGAGCGTGTCGCAACATTACGGTTTGTAGTTGAGCGTGTCGCAACATTACGGTTTGTAGTTGAGCGTGTCGCAACATTACGGTTTGTAGTTGAGCGTGTCGCAACATTACGGTTTGTAGTTGAGCGTGGGCTTTCAAGGATAGCCCTTGACGTACACACATCGTCGAATGTTCATTTCAAGGTTGCAATGACTTTGTCCAGCATTGCTTCAACAGGCAAAAGGATGCTTTTAAACGCAACAATTAACAGCACTAATCTTCGAGTGAATTTGTTGTCATGCCATCTGATTGTGACTCCACATACAACAATCATACCGTCATACACTGTGTCTTGAAAAGGCAGCTGAGGTTAATTTGACGTCGCACTACATGCCAAACTGGCTGATGTTTTATTGTCTGGCCAACTCCATGGGCGAATGCATTGACTTGGCTAGGACTAAACATTCGACAACAAAAGACAGCGGCTTCTGTTGAAAGAAGTCGCTCGATTAAGAGCCGTAGTAATGGACGAAGAGCAGCATGCTGCCGAACAAATTTTTCGAAATTCTTTGTCATTCTAAAAGTAATATGCTAATCTTGAAAGTTAACGCTGTTGTAACCAACGTAACATATTTTTTCCACAGAAAATGACATGAGACATTGGACGATCGTTTTAAATTTCAAGTTAGCGTTGTTCGTTTCGGATTTCTTAACGTATCAAAAATATGATACCTTCGATCAAATTGATATTTTGATGTATTGACACAGTAGATATGGTTACATTGAAAACATTGAATTAGTTCTGGTGTATAAGAAAAAGCAAAAACAAACCCACCTAAAGCAACGTTGTCAACGCCCTATTACATCACTATTGAATGTAATCATTCATGATATAAAACGTAGATACAATTTTCTATATTAAACACGGCCTTTTGTCTAGAATTGAATAAATAAATTATTGACTTCACGCACGTAATAGCGAGAGGAATTTTTGACGGTTAAACGCCCCCCTCCTTATTGGTTGAGAGTGGCATGGTGGTGTAAAGTGTACGAGCAGGACCAGTCGTGGTGTTTACGTGAAAACGAATCAATAACCGGGATTGCCCACTGGCATTCTGGCCGTCACCGTAGATAGCCCCTTCACTAGTAGAGATCCGGGGATCGAAGAGATGATCACAACCCTACAAGGATGACTGACGCTGATGTAAAGGTCTATTATGGTATATTCTGCACAAATAGTATACGCGATTACAGATAATAGCGTAGAACCGCGTGGCTTAGACAGAATGTCTAAGGAGATGTAACGTTATGCAGTAGAATAATATTTACATATATGTACAGACACTAGGAGAGTGTATGCAAATAAACTTGATGTTATATACAAATAATATAAGAGAGTGTGTGCATATAATTTTACAGTTACAGTTATGCTTTAAATATGTATGGGGACGCGATAAGGGCGGCCTGGTTGCTGGCCCTTCTCTTCGGGGTATAAGGGCGGCCTGGCTGCTGGCCCTTCACCTCTCCCGTCACACGTAATCAAGGGCGGCCTGGTTGCTAGCCCTTTCCCCCACACGCTAACTGTATTTGCGACCCTCTGCGACCCGGTCGCAAGCCTCTGCGACCTTCTGCGACCCGGTCGCAACCCGTCTGCGACCTTCTGCGACCCGGTCGCAAGTCGTCTTCTTCCGTCGTTGGAACGTTACGGCTGTAACGCTCTCTCAATACACGATACCCAGTCGTTGGAGCCTCTCCACGGATGTGGCAGCCCGTCGTCTTCTTCACCCCAAGTCGTCGGAACGTTACGGCTGTAACGCTCTCTCAATATATGCCCCTAGTCGTTGGAGCCTCTCCACGGATGTGGCAGCCCGTCGTCTTCTTCACCCCCAGTCGTCGGAGCCTGACCCTAACTTGTCAGCTCACCAGTTTGCTTCCCGCACAGGTAGGTATAGCACGGCGTCTCAACTCTCACGGCTGCTGCGACCCGTCTATAGACACGACCCGTGGCTACACAACTTCACGACGACCCTCCAGGTAAGAAACACGCACAGCTCGTCCTCCGTGGCCGTCAGGACAACTACTTGGGTATATATTGTGTTATCATTTCATCTGGTACCGATGTAGCATCACTACTGTCTGTAAACTGTCGATGGCGACTCTCTGCGACCCTCTGCGATCCGGTCGCAAGCCTCTGCGATCCGGTCGCAAGCCTCTGCGACCCGGTCGCAAGCCTCTGCGATTTCACTGTCAGATTTCACGGTTTATCGACGTTTCTCGGGAGAAGAAGCCCGTCTGTACTGTGCCTTGTCTTTTCTGTACTGGCTGTAATCTTTGTGGCCTCTTTCGCACCCGTACAGCGTCTATGCGACCTTTCTGCGACCTTCTGCGACCCGGTCGCAGGGCTCACGGGCTGCACGATATGTCGTCGAATAACGGTAGGAGAGATTGGCTCTATTATCTCTGTATTTATAGTACCTTTGCATATAATCTGAGGGTGGAGGGAATCCCTTATTACTGTCATATACCGCTTCACGACCGATGACACCGACACATAAATAATACTGACCACGTCCCAGTGCCCGGGCTGTTCAGCAAAACAGTGCCGATATCATACAATCTACTGGTATTGACCTATATCCTTATTCTATACTGATGTCTGATCATGTTTACCGGAATGTGCTACGCGGTAATACATGTCATGTTACAGTATTATAGAATACCCCCAGACTACAATAAACACGCCAGTCGGTCTTCCCACTCTGTCGTGTTCCCTATACTATAGTACAACACACAAACACGGTTCCACACTGAAAATGCAAGCCGGCAAATTCGCATTGGATTGACGTGTGTTCACAGGTTGCACTAGCTACAGGATCTACAATCTTTTAGACTCCCAGGCCAAAATAATTACATTTGCGACCCGGTCGCAAAGTGCGCCAAAACCACACAATTCAGGCTGTACCTGGCGTGCTTTCTCCAGATCTGTCGTTTCGGTCTGCTCCCGCTTGAAATGTCTGCACCTGTATATATAGTGTGTGCACTCTCCGCACGCGAAAAGTCCCCACAGGAAGTTTCCTCGCGAACGGAGACGTTTCGCCTGCAATGAAAGATCGTCTCTCACAGTGAAATTATAGTTCATAGTCCATAAACTAGAATGGCATCCCAATCTAGAACCTGTAGAGAATATTTCACGTAAATGGCAACTCCTATCTTGCTCTGGTAAGCGAGAAATACAGGGGACTCTATTTCCGCACACTGGCTTGTTCCTCGCTGACGATACATGTCAAGGTCGTTCCCCGCATTCCATTCTGGGTCACCCTCCCTATTCAAACTGTTCTCCACACAAACGGTTAACCGTTACACTGCCCCCGCCTTTCCAAATCATGACGTCCTCGTCATGGTCGTTCCTGTTCCACAGTCCAGGGTAGTTCTACAGTTCCAGTTGTACAGTTCGAAACAATCTAAACAAAAACTCCTCGCCAATTACTGGCCATTAGGGCCGGCGAAATTACAAGGCGGCCGCCCCCCGGCGGTCTGGCTGGGCCACCACGACATTAGGTCCAGTTGGTATCCCTCCAGGTCCGTCGCGGCCGGGCGTACTGTAGGGGTCCCGGCCGCTATCCTCGCGACCCCCTTCCCGCTACGGTACCTGGAGGGGTACACAGAATAACCTGGGCGGCTAGCAGAGCCGCCCCAGGACATTAGGTCCACTGGGCTGCACGCTCAGTTGGAGGGGTCGGGCTTCCCCTCATGAAGGCTATGCTCTTCAGTCCACGCCCATTTGTCGTATACCTTCCTCCATTCGCGGCCTTGGCGATCCCGCACAGAGTCCACATACAGCTTGGTCCGATGCACCAGCACGCGTTGTGGTCGAGCCACGTCCAGGCTCACCGGCCTCATCGCTGGTCTGGCCTCCGCGGCCGGCGGACTCTGGCCCCTGTTGGTGGCTCGCGCTGACAACACCCTCGCCCTCGTCGGTGTCGACCTCACTTTCTTCCTCGCTGAACTTTGTCACTGGCGGATGGAGTACCAGCCTCGGCAGCTCCGGCATCACTTCCAGCTTGGAGGCATCACGCCCACGGGCTGCGGCTCTGGAGCTGACGGTGGCGACCGTTACCCCCGTCCCAAGGATTAGCTCCTCGGGGTCCCGGGGAATGCCGACCGGGAGGGAAATGGCGACCTCCTGTTCCTCCTGGCAGGGGGCGGGCACCATCACAGGTTCCTCTTCTGGTGCAGGTAGCAGGCGCGGTTCGTCCTCTGCCACCTGCAACGCCTTCTCCACCTCAATAACCTCGCCTTTTGGGCGCTCCTACCCTGGCCTCTGCAGCTGCCGGTAGCTGCCGGGCTCCGTCGTGGCGTCGCCCCCGTTCCATAGCTTGGACAACCGACAACATGCGGCACGCTGCCGCCTTCGGCTCAGCCGGGTCCCTCTGTGCTAGTCCAGCCGGCCAGGTCCGGGGTGGTATAGGCAGTACATCAGTGCTGGGGTCTCGGGGTATTGGGCCCCCCCAGCGGCCATCCCACCTCGGTTTCCTTTTACCGTGCTCCGTTACACGCTTTCGCCGCTGGAAGTCACTCGAACAGAACGGGCACAAGAAGGTAGGCTCACGCCCTTCCTCTCCTCGCTGATCTCGCTCCTTAGTCCTCTGGGGGCTCCGACTTTTGTCACTCCGGGGCTTCTTCCCGGCCTGCTTTCTCCGGCTGCACGAGTCGCAGCTCCGACACCACTGTCGAACGTCACGCTGCAGGCCGACCCAGGTGTACACTTGTCGCACCATCTTTAGTGTTTTGAACACACCGAGGTGTCCCCCAGTCGGGCTCTCATGACACTCCTTGAGTATCCTCTTGTGAAGGGCCCTCGGGACTATCAGTAACTTGGCCTTCTCCCGGCCTCGCACGTCATACCAACGTCGCACTAGGAGGTCTCCTTCCATGGTCAAGGCGTCATAGGCTCCCCACAGTGCTTTCGTTACCCCATTGGGTTGGCAGACTAGGTCCCACCGAGGTCTGGTACCAGCCTTCACCCACTCAATCACCGGTAGTAGCTCAGGGTCTGCAGCTTGGGCCGCTGCAAAGTCATCGTTAAGGGGAGTTGCGTTCACAACTCTCGCTGCCGCAATCTCTCCGTCTTTGTTCTCTGAGGAACGACCACTCTGCGTAAATGGACGTCTGCGTCCTCGGCGTGGTTGTCGTCTCGTCCTCTGCCCCCGCCTTGAACTTGAGCGTCCCTCTCCTGGGAAGCGCCTCTCAAGTTCTTCCCTCAGGATAGCAACCTTTGCTCGAAGACGGGCTGTCTCGTTCTGTTTATAATCTGGAGGTTCAGGAGATATATCTTCTCCAACGGCGACTCTCGCCGCGGGGTCAGGGCGTCGCCGCTGTGCGTCCTGGAAGGCCTCTACTTCCACAGCGGCATGCACAGCCTCATCTAAGGACTTCGGGCGGCACTGCCAGACTTTATACCGTAAGTCATCTCCAATTGCCTCAAAGAATTGGTCACGGGCCAGGATGTCCTGGACTTCATCACCGGCGTCTGGGTAGACCATCTGGCTGAGTCTCACCAGAGCTTGGCCCAGTTCGGGTAGACCTTCTCCCGTCTGTCGTCGCCTTGACTTCAGCTAGGACTTATACAGCTCTGTTTGGTTAGGCGGAGCGAAGCGTCTCTCCAAGGCATCACGTAGGAAGATGAAATTTGCCTCCCCTGGTTTCATCTTCAGACTAGAGAGAACCTGTTGTGCTGGCCCCCGCAGGGATACGGCCAAATGCTGTCCCTTCTCTTCTGGCGTCCACTGGTTTAAGGCTGCGCAATATTCAAAATGTACCAGGTGATCTCTCCAGGCCGTACTTCCATCGTAGGTCGAAGCCTTAACCAACGTCTTACGGGAAACAGGGATGGTCGTGACTGTGGCTCCCCCACTGGTATCAGCCGCTGAATGGCGCCCTTCTGCGACCCGGCCGCAAACCTCTGCGACCCGGTCGCAAATCGTCTGTTCCCGTATAGGCTGGTCTATGGGGGTTCTGGCAGTACCCTCCTCCTCGACCCTGGGCGTGGACGTGTGCGCTGGGGCTCCCAACGTCGTCTGATTGAACGTCGCCTGCATCGTCTGCATCTGTGCCTGTAAGCTCTTGAGGCCCTCTAGCAGCACTCGGATGGTCGACGGAGTCGCGATCTCGACGATGGCGGGCGTTGACAGCTCGGACGGTGCTTCTACCGGTCCCACGTCTTCTGTCGTCGCCAAAGTCGCTGAAACAGGCGACCCCATCCTCGATCGCTCGCTTTCCTGCAGGATAGCCCGTAGACCCGTCAGGTCCGGACGTGGCAGTGTTGTCGCTCGGGAACTCATGGTTAATGGTGTTGTCGACACGTCGTTGTCGGTCATCTCTAGTAGTCAGTTGTTCTCTTCTGTTGTAGATCAGGCCAGATCTCACCGCTGCCACCAGTTTTCTACGTGTAACGTGTACGAGCAGGACCAGTCGTGGTGTTTACGTGAAAACGAATCAATAACCGGGATTGCCCACTGGCATTCTGGCCGTCACCGTAGATAGTCCCTTCACTAGTAGAGATCCGGGGATCGAAGAGATGATCACAACCCTACAAGGATGACTGACGCTGATGTAAAGGTCTATTATGGTATATTCTGCACAAATAGTATACGCGATTACAGATAATAGCGTAGAACCGCGTGGCTTAGACAGAATGTCTAAGGAGATGTAACGTTATGCAGTAGAATAATATTTACATATATGTACCGACACTAGGAGAGTGTATGCAAATAAACTTGATGTTATATACAAATAATATAAGAGAGTGTGTGCATATAATTTTACAGTTACAGTTATGCTTTAAATATGTATGGGGACGCGATAAGGGCGGCCTGGTTGCTGGCCCTTCTCTTCGGGGTATAAGGGCGGCCTGGCTGCTGGCCCTTCACCTCTCCCGTCACACGTAATCAAGGGCGGCCTGGTTGCTAGCCCTTTCCCCCACACGCTAACTGTATTTGCGACCCTCTGCGCCCCGGTCGCAAGCCTCTGCGACCTTCTGCGACCCGGTCGCAACCCGTCTGCGACCTTCTGCGACCCGGTCGCAAGTCGTCTTCTTCCGTCGTTGGAACGTTACGGCTGTAACGATCTCTCAATACACGACACCCAGTCGTTGGAGCCTCTCCACGGATGTGGCAGCCCGTCGTCTTCTTCACCCCAAGTCGTCGGAACGTTACGGCTGTAACGCTCTCTCAATATATACCCCTAGTCGTTGGAGCCTCTCCACGGATGTGGCAGCCCGTCGTCTTCTTCACCCCCAGTCGTCGGAGCCTGACCCTAACTTGTCAGCTCACCAGTTTGCTTCCCGCACAGGTAGGTATAGCACGGCGTCTCAACCCTCACGGCTGCTGCGACCCGTCTATAGACACGACCCGTGGCTACACAACTTCACGACGACCCTCCAGGTAAGAAACACGCACAGCTCGTCCTCCGTGGCCGTCAGGACAACTACTTGGGTATATATTGTGTTATCATTTCATCTGGTACCGATGTAGCATCACTACTGTCTGTAAACTGTCGATGGCGACTCTCTGCGACCCTCTGCGACCCTGCGACCCGGTCGCAAGCCTCTGCGACCCGGTCGCAATCCGTCTGCGACCTTCTGCGACCCGGTCGCAGGTCTGTCAGATTTCACGGTTTATCGACGTTTCTCGGGAGAAGAAGCCCGTCTGTACTGTGCCTTGTCTTTTCTGTACTGGCTGTAATCTTTGTGGCCTCTTTCGCACCCGTACAGCGTCTATGCGACCTTTCTGCGACCTTCTGCGACCCGGTCGCAGTGCTCACGGGCTGCACGATATGTCGTCGAATAACGGTAGGAGAGATTGGCTCTATTATCTCTGTATTTATAGTACATTTGCATATAATCTGAGGGTGGAGGGAATCCCTTATTACTGTCATATACCGCTTCACGACCGATGACACCGACACATAAATAATACTGACCACGTCCCAGTGCCCGGGCTGTTCAGCAAAACAGTGCCGATATCATACAATCTACTGGTATTGACCTATATCCTTATTCTATACTGATGTCTGATCATGTTTACCGGAATGTGCTACGCGGTAATACATGTCATGTTACAGTATTATAGAATACCCCCAGACTACAATAAACACGCCAGTCTTTCCACCCTGTCGTGCCCCCTATACTACAGTACAACACACAAACACGGTTCCACACTGAAAATGCAAGCCGGCAAATTCGCATTGGATTGACGTGTTTTCACAGGTTGCACTAGCTACAGGATCTACAATCTTTTAGACTCCCAGGCCAAAACAATTACATTTGCGACCCGGTCGCAAAGTGCGCCAAAACCACACAATTCAGGCTGTACCTGGCGTGCTTTCTCCAGATCTGTCTTTTCGGTCTGCTCCCGCTTGAAATGTCTGCACCTGTATATATAGTGTGTGCACTCTCCGCACCCGAAAAGTCCCTACAGGAAGTTTCCTCGCGAACGGAGACGTTTCGCCTGCAATGAAAGATCGTCTCTCACAGCGAAATTACAGTTCATAGTCCATAAACTAGAATGGCATCCCAATCTAGAACCTGTAGAGAATATTTCACGTAAATGGCAACTCCTATCTTGCTCTGGTAAGCGAGAAATACGGGGGACTCTATTTCCGCACACTGGCTTGTTCCTCGCTGACGATACATGTCAAGGTCGTTCCCCGCATTCCATTCTGGGTACGGCGCATCACGTTGGGCACACCGGTTCTCGTCAGATCACCGAAGTTAAGCAGCGTTGAGCTCGGTCAAGACTTGGATGGGTGACCGGGTGCTGTACTGACTGGTCTGATCAGTGTCCAGAATAATAGGAACTGTGGACACTCTCGTGTTCTGGCACATGTAGGCACCGTCGTGATATGACTGAAACAATGTTGAAAACGACGTTAAATCATACTCACTCACTCACTCCATTCTGGGTCACCCTCCCTATTCAAACTGTTCTCTACACAAACGGTTAACCGTTACAGTGGCCTATGTACTCGTTTTAAGGACTGAGCATGGTGAATGTTTATGTTTTTGAAAGATTTGTGCACACCACATACGCTATAGTGTTTTATTTACCGGTATTAGAAGTTACCTGCTCGTTATTCGACATGCACACACACAAATACAGACAAACATACCGACATTTATTAATACTCATTAATAATTGAACTGTCAAATCACTCTCATGAACCGACATATATTTGCGAAGTAACGTGGAAATCGGTTGAGCGGTTCTTGAGCTAGATCTCATAGACGGTCCTTCATTTTATATGTACATCTGTGATACCTTCTCTGGTTACCGGTGTTGCAATAACCGATCGAAGCTAATTTGTCTGAACATGGGATTTCGGGGACCCTAGTTATTAATATAGGTGTCCGGCGCGCGGTTAATTAATTGTATTAGTGGAGGGGTATATCATGAATGGGCGAACCGCCTGTCTGTATGAATCACTCCGAGGTCATGAGGTCACGCCAGATCCGTGATCATCCAATTCTAGGAACAACTGTCGCTATTAATATCAGTTTATATAATGTATATAAGGGTAACCTTTGTCAAATAACGCCGACTGGTTCCACGATAACCGTGGAGTTGGTCCACTTACTCAAGGAGTTGGAGTGTACATTTTATCATATTATCATATTGTGATATGATATATCACAGGAAGTGTTGACGATTTCCATCTGGGTTGAGATTTCCATCTGATCATAATGATAACAGTATCAAAGTTTCATTGGAATATTTGTTCTCAAATGGGCAAGCGAAGATACACATTGATATACATGTACTTTGATGGAACATAGTTCAATATTCGAGCAGGTATCCAGGTAAGTTAACATATTATTTTCTGTATTATAATATGTTCTAAATACTATACACATTGCTCGTGTAACATATAAAAGTGTTTGACACGCGCTATAACAGTTTGATACTTCGAAAGGCAGTACAGGGCATATTCTGTCGTGCATGGACGCGCAGATTGGAAATGCAGACTGTATTACGCGCTCGGGTTCTGAAAACAATCAGATACAAAGTTGGAAGGGTATCACCTACGATCATCAGCATTAGGGAGAGTCCTCAAGAGAAAGAATCTTAATCACTCATTTAATGAACGAAGTACCACCTCTTTATTATAGAATGAAGTACTATCTCCCATTCATTTAACGAAGTACGGTTCGTCCAGTCAATATGTAAAAAAAGCATGAAATTTGGCATAGAAGTTCATCGTGGCCTTGGGAGCATTTCTAGATATGAAGCCACCGGGAACTTTTCCTCCGTAGGCTACAGCGGCCATTTTTCAAAATGGCCGCTAGAAGCCCATATTATCATCTATACTCCTGTATTGTTTTATCTGTTTGGCAATATTTTTGGACATTTGTCAGAATATTGAGAGAAAATACCAAATCAATTTTAGACAAGCTATATGGCCCTGACGTCTTGAATTTCAGGATGGCCGCCATTTAAAGCCGATTTCCGTCAATAATTCGTTAGGCGCACAATATATCAACATTATTCTTGTCGATACGCTGTTATTGTAGGGGTATAGCATGACGAAAATTTCACAATGGCTGTGGTGTAATACCGGCCACCTTAGATTTCCAAGATAGCTGCCATCTGAGCCTTATTTTAGTTCATATCTATATATCTATTTCAATGACCACTTGCAAAGTTCGAGGTTAAGATGGCTTCACTATGAACTTGCGTATTCCTGGGAGGGGATTATCGGCCATCTCGGGTTCCAGATTGGCGGCCAAAGGAAAATATTTTTTTCTTCAAAATCTTATTAGCCAACCATGTTATAAACTTGGAAATAAAACTTTCCATATACATAAAGTTTCTCATCTTAGCCTGCACTACCTGCTTGTATCAGATTATGCTCATAACATCGAAATTTCCGATCCACACAATTACTCAATTATAATTATGTCGTACCCTATAACAACAGTTTCTATAGTAATGGGTTGCGAGGTGATTGAACTCGTCACATAAGCACAGTATCTTGTACCGACCCACGCGATCCACAGTTTACGTCACTACCAAAACAAATACCTACATCTAGATATAGATATATACACATAGATCTAAACTAATACATTTATACAGGAAATAACGTATACTTCATATGCTTTTAGACATATGTCACTCAAAACATACACGTTGCCCCTGATAAGCAGTTGCATGGACATAAGCTGGAATATGCGAAACATAGAAAGTTTATTTTAGCAACATTGGTTTCTCAAGAGAAACTTTCAAGTTCAGCAGCGTATATTTTTTTTGTGGTGTACGTAGTTAATAAATCTTGGAAGTGAAAGTATTAATCGGCACCAGCTGATTCCGTGCGCCAAGAACGTTATATTGCCATTGGAAACAAACCATGCTTTGTTGCTATCAAATTAAATGTTCCTGAGGTAGTGCTTATTTGAGCATCCAAGATTTTCCAATCAAATCTGTCCCCATCCCCGAATATTCACCGGAAACTCAGGAAGATAAGAGCGGATATACTCTCTTCCTCTCTAATAGCTTTTCATATTGGGCTTATACAGCTCGTTTGTTTGATTCAAAACGTCTTCGGTGCTTTCAAATGGCGGCCTTGACGATCTTCAAAAATGTATGCTTAATGAGGTTGGAATGACCGTAGGATTTAACATAAATGGAACACGAATATGTCAGTAAATATGTTCGCATCCGCTGGGAGAGGTAACCATCACTATCTAACTGTGGAAATGTTTAGTTCTTCCGTTAAAGAGGTGACAAAATAATAAAATGGCCATAAACAGTCGTGCCTCATGCCGGTCATCTTGAAAAAAATGGTTGTTACGGCCTACATTAACCTAGTACGAAACCAATCCTTATCTCATTGCTTCCCCAACGCCATGTCTAATTCCGTGTGAGCTTTGTTGCTTTATGAGAACAGTCAAAATCTTTTGAGAAATTCACAATATCTTGTTGCCTATGTTTGCCTAATTTGCTTATATCCCTATTATTATTGTCCTTCCTTAATTAATTAAATATTACTGTCTTGTAATACTTTGTCATTGTACAACTATTCTGCTAACAAAAATCAAGTGCAACTCAGTAGTGTTGATAAACAACGCAGAGCTAGGTGTGCCTAAGTGGCCCAACATGAAAATCTGGCGGCCATTTTGGAGTCTTTTTAAAATTTTCACACATTTTGTTGGCTATTTTCGCTCATTATTTTCATCGATGTTATTATTTTTATTCCTTCATCAATTAAATATTACTGTTTCATAATAACGTAGCACTGTAGAACCATTCTGCTTCCAAAAAATCAAGTCTAAGGCAGTAGGATGGCTAACTAATGCAAAGCTATGTGTGCACAAAGTGTCCGAACTGAAAATCGGAAGGCCATATTGGAAAATGGTGGCAGTAATTTTGGAAATCCGCGATGGCTATTATTAAACCCTATCCATTGTGTAATAATCGTCGTGCTGAACCACTAAATTATCAGTGTTTCGACAGAAATTATGTTGATGTTGAAATTGTGTGGTTATAGAAATATTAACTGAAATAGGCTTCAGATGGCGGCCATCTTGAAATCCAAGATGGTCGACTCGGCCATATGACTATTTACATTTGTTTAACTTTGATGGCACTTTACTTCAATATTCTGACAACTGACCCAAAGAATAAGTCCCAAACAGAAGAAACAACGCAGGATTCCAGATGCTGTTATGGGATCATGGCGGCCAATTTGAAAAATGACCGCTATGACCTACATAGGAAAAGTTTGCCATGGCTTCAAATCTAGAAATGCTCCTCAGGCCTCGATGTGCACTTGTGCCAAATTTCATGCGTTTAAGAAAAGGCACTGTTCGTTGGAAAATCTGCACATATTGACTGGACTAAATTTATTGAACGAAATGACATTCTTCAGCATAGAACGAAGTGCCATGTCTCTTTTATTGAACGCAATGCCATCTCTCCTTCGTTGAAAGACGCGCAATCTCTCCTGTTTTGAACAAAGCGCCATCTTCTTTTTTAAAGGAAGCACCCTCTCTCCTTTATTGAACAATGCGCCATCGTTTATGGAAGAAAGTGCCTACACTCAAAGTTTCTTAAATTTGGCGATACATATCGCATGCTGATAGCAAAATACGAACGTAGCGTGCAAGATCTATGGCGCTACGTTTCGTAACTTGTGTCTAATTCTGAGATACATGTCTGAGATACATCTTTTTTTAGATGACGACTCTATAACGAATATTATGGATTAAGAATACTGATCAGCGATACGGATTTGATATTTTTGGAACATCATGATGTCTTGCCGGCATCATTGAAAACTGATGACCGCTTCTCTCTTGCAGGAAACAAGCCTATGTTTATGTATACTATGATTGTCTTTTTGAATTTGGTGCTAATAATGTTATGTGGAAAATGGAATAGGTCTTTGGATTATGGACGCGGATATTCTCTAATGGACGACGGCTGGATTATGAATGACGGACTAGACGCTTGTAATTCTCTCTTTCATTGAACGAAGGGCAAGCTCTCCTTCATTGAACGAAGCGCCATTTCTCCTTCATTGACCGAAGCACCATCTCCCGTTGAACGAATGAAGCGCCATCTGTCCTTCGTTGACCAAAATGCCATCCCTCCATTGTTAAACGTACCGCCATACCTCCTTAAATGGATGAAGCACCATATTTCCCTTATTGAGTGAAGCGCCATCTCTTCTTCATTGAATGAAGAATTGTTATCTCTTCTTTAGTGAAGAAAGCGCCACATCTGCTTCATTGAACAAATCGCCATCTCTCCTTTATTGAACGAAGCAACGTCTCTCCTTCATTGAACGAAGCGATATCTGTCCTTTAAAGTTTCACCATGGCAGTTAGCCAGACCAGTAGTAGATATTACAATGACGAAATAAAAAAAACCCGCAGACACGAACCATATCGTGTATACACAAGAATTTGGCCTATTGATACAGATGGTTCTAAAGATGGTGAGAGAGGAACGTGTGCTAATATCTTTAGTTTCGAAAGAAAAACCTGTTGACTTCCAGGTGAATGTTCGATTTTCACTGCCGAAGCCAAATCTCTGTTGTTAGCTTTAGAAGGTATTGGGTCTACTATAGGAGGAAAATATGTCATATTCTCAGATTCACTGTCATGCCTTCAAGCGATTGAGAGTGGTTGATTCTGTTGGAATTTCATATAGCGATTTCAGACCCTCTATCTGTGATTATGCGAGAAAGCTGTTTCAATCTTTATGGGATGCTGTGGATAATAACAAACTTCATGAGTTTCAAAAAGGATATATTCATCTGAGTAGCCAGAAACATTTCGATCAAGCCATGATCAGGCGATGTAGAATCGGCCATACCCGATTAACTCACGAACATTTACTAAAAAAGGAACCAGGCCCAAGGTGTATTCCATGCCACGAAGATTTCACAGTGAAACATATTCTGATCGACTGTATAGATTTTAAGATTGTAAGAGCTTCTTTTTATCAAGCAGCTACTTTGGAGGATCTTTTTTATTCGGGTAAAAGAAGACTGTATTTTAGGTTATTTGAAAGAAATCGGTTAGTTGCATAAGTTTTAATCTATGTGCATGTCTTTTGGTGTGTTGTGTTGATTACTTCTGGATTGCTGGGTTGTTGACCTGTTTTTGTCAGAATACTTAGAATTTTGTTTGATCGTCTCTTTATAGCTGAAATATTGCTGAACGCGATATTAAACCTCAATTCTCTCTCTCTCTCTCTGTCCTTTAAAGAAGGAAAAATGATCTATCCATAACAGAGCAAATTCGTATGTTATCCAGATGACGAAATATCACATCTCCATTAGAGAAGGTCATATTGCCAGTGTCCGATCAACCGGATGTATCTATTCAATGAACAACCTTTACGTTATAGAATGTAATACCATCTGTCTTGATACAACCTAACGCTGTATATCGAAAGCCCGCATCTTATCCTCGGCATGTCAGTGGAGCTGTGATTATATTGCGGTGATTCATGTTGTATTGGAGGTACCAGTCCGCATCGTCCGTAACCCCTAGATGCATCGCTTTATCAAAGCTGTCCTCGAACTTCACTGATCAAACATAAGCACTTTATTAACTCGGTAAAATTATCCAATACATTTACCCTCCTCTATATGTTTTACAAATTTCAATGTGATAAAAGCCCAAATCAAAATGCAGTTTGAAAAACGTTGCATATCCACACATTCTCCTGTATTGAAGCATATGAGTAACTAGAAATTCGCTCGACAAGGTGTCAGATAGTTTCAATTTGTTAGCCTTCATACGCTAATAAATCAGTACTCTCCTGAGACAAAAGTCTCGTGCAAGATCTATGGTGATACGTTTCGTAACTCGTGTCTAATTCCGCTTAACATGTGGCGAGGGGCAATGTAAACTCAGTACTGGTGTTCATATGAACACGCACAGTCAAAGCGTGACTGAGATACATCATTCTCTAGATAACGACTTTCGAACGAAAATCATACGGACTAAGAATATTGATCAGCTATGTATTTATTGTATTTTCGGCATCATTGAAAACTGTTGACCACTTCCCACTTGCAGGAAACTAGCCTCTGTTTATGTGTACTATATGATTGTTTTTTTCTTTGAATTTGGTTCTAATGCTGTTATAGGAATTATGTCTTTGGGTTATGAACTCAGAAATTCTTTAATTGATGACGGTAAAATATTGAATGGTGGATTAGATGTTTGTAATAAAAATTGTCTTTAGAATATCTACTGGATACACAAATGTTTTTCGCATGCTAGAACCCGTACTACTCCATTCCTCCAAAGTATTTGCAATAATTGCAGATCTGTATTTATTCGCGTTGGTGGTTTGTTTCCAAATATAAATGACGTGATCTTTTCCTGCGCGACCACAGGCTACTTTGAAGAAAGATTCAAAAGGCTTGTTCAAAAAGTAACCAAATAGCAAGGAGCCAAGTTGCCGAGGGGCATGTAACTGTGTCAACAATGGCCAGGTTTATAACTCCTAAACTTTTATGTCATATTTGTTCACATTCGATTTATGTGAGAATATTTCGAGAACTTTCGTAAGCAGCGACCATTGATGGAGTTATCAAAAAGTCTGTAAACATGGTCAACTAACAATGGTAAACCAGAAAACAAGATCGATTTGGCCGGAAGTCGATCAACTACGAGGTTGTTTTTGCTCTTGAAATTGTTCACTTTTTCTCACTCAGAGGCAAATACACATACGATTACGATATCACGTGTATTGAAATAATTTATTTTAGTTTTGTTGATTATCTTATCTTCGTAGCCACTGAGGTCTCCAATGATCACTTATCACGCCTTGTACAAGTTTTTACATATGTTCAGCTGGGAAAAGTACTCGGCGTGAGATCCGTCTGTGAAGATGCGGGTTTCCGGAAACCGTTTCCTCTCTCCAAGAAATAATTGCCGCACAAACGCCAACTCATAAATCGTTTAATTTACCTCTAAGTGTTCATCTGTACAACGTTACCTCCCGAGTTATATCTCCTTGCTTATCGACTATAACACAATGATAAATATTGTTCCTTTTCCTGATCACGATCCCTGGTCATACCCGGGTCATTGAGGGCAATGGCTTGTTGCCTTGATACTGGGGGAAATCGACAAATTAATTTCCGTGCTAGTAAATCAAGGTGCTATAACGTGAGTATTAATGCAACTGTTAATACCAGAATTTGTAACCGTGTATTAGGTTCTGAACAGCGGACTGCAGAAATATGTGCTGCTTTATAAGTCTGGATCCGAATGTGTTATTTAACCTACTTAATAGTACACGGTCTGAATAATCAGAGATGTCATCTGTTAGTTTATATTGCATATTTCTGATGGGGATTATTTATGTTACATCACATACCATGTGCTTAACGATTTGTTTTAGTTGTCCAGACCTCTACAGGTCCTTTGTACCTTCAAGTCATTCGCTGTATTCTATGTCAGAACACACCATAGTGGTAAAGTAACTAGCTGTGTATCTACGATTCACCTCGGAACTTGCCTGTTCTTTCAATGCTCCATGCTGATTTTAGCATTTCAGAATGCTAATGTTCTGTTTCTATCCTCCCCTCACATTCGCGTTCTCGCGTTGGGCTGAGTTCTCAGAATGCAGTTGGTGTGAACACGTCACAGCGCATACTCGCTATTCAAGATAGTATCCGAAACATAGTATGAATTTTCCTCAGAGGCACTGATGTCATCAGTAGTTCTAAGTCAAATTGGCTATTCGCCCTTGTACGCTCTTGCACCACGAATACATAATACTTCGACATATATTTATTCAGGTCATCGTCAGGAATGGTAGTTTACAATAGGGTATGTATCAGTTTTTCTGAACATTCGAAAATAATCAACCAGTCAGGCATACAGTACAGTGAGTAATGACAATAAGCCTTAATTCAGGTGCTAATATGAACTAACCAATGAACTGTGGTCATGTATGCACCAAACCAATATCACACGTAGGTTCACTGAATGGCAGCCCCATAGACTACGTTATGCCATGTATTCCCCATGACATTTCCCTCTACATAGAGAACAATGCTAGATTTGTGTACGGACAAACACCACTGGGATGTGCTTGCCGTTGTACTCACCTGCAATCAATCTTGAAAAAAAGTGTAAAATCTAAAAATTTATGTATGTTTTTATCGACGTCATCCGGAAATTTCATGAATGCTATTGCTGGGGTAGTCCTTTGAAAACTAATTGGTATGTTGGTCAGCTTTGCCAATTTTCATAATTAGGCAGTTATGGAAAGGATGTTGTAACACAGAAAGTTTTCGCACTTCATGGCAATATTTGTCACTGAAAACCAGAAATATAGACACTAACTGCTCACCTTATAAAGGCCACATATTCTATTTCAGTTTTCAAAATAGAAATATACATGTAGCGCACCAGAAATTAACTAATTTGAAGAAGATTTCAGTTGTAATTTCATCCAAATTCTCGCAAAAGCAGCTTCATAAACTTTGTATGGAAATTTATACAAATTAGAAATCATTCAGTTGCAATTCCTTTTTAAACCACATATTGGCCAGCCAGACTGAATTGTCTGTAGTGGTTAGTTTTATCCACTAGACATATTTTGATGACCGCTGATTGGGAGATGTAGATGCATTTATCATACACCTTCATAACTCCCAGTTGATTGGCTGACTATTCCTTTCAAATTATTGCCAAGAACACTAAAATTTGGAATATCGCCAAGTTGAGACGGTATCTCCATGAGCAATCATCTACCATCACAATTTACTGAGATTGACTGATATACATTAAGAAGACCCCGCAAGAAAACATATAGTTTCATATCGCTATTGTATTGCCAGTGTTTCATGACCGATACCACCAGTTACAATGAAACATAACACATGGCCGATGTTGTTGGCCATTAACGTCTGAGTTAGAATTCAAATCTGACGTAGAGGTAACTAACCACATGTATTTGTCAACCCTTGGTGTCAATGTATACAATTAAGGAAGAAATTTTCTTCTCGTATATCAATTTCTGCACTACATACGTATTCGGGGAAATGCTCTGTCCGTGTTTCACACGAGCTTTCATTCTTTAATAGGCGACGGCTAAATATTAAATGAAGGAGTAGATGCTAGTAATAAAAAGTATCTGTAATTTCTACTGCAATCGCATATTTTTTTTGCACTTTGGGACCCGTACTACTCCATTCCTTCAAAGTATTTGTAATAATTACAAGATATGTATTTATTCGCGTTTGTGGTTTGTTTCCAAATATATTGATCTTTTCCTGGGCGGCCACAGACTACTTTGAAGAGAGATTCAAAAGGCTTGTTCAAAAAGTACCAATATAGCAAGGAGCCAAGTTGCCGAGGGAGATGCAACTGTGTCAACATTGGCCAGGGTTATGACTCCTCAACTTTTATGTCATATTTGTTCACATTCGATTTATGTGAGAATATTTCAACTTTTGTAAGCAGAGACCATTGATGGAGTTATCAAGAAGTTTGTAAACATCACTAACAATGGTAAAGTAGAAAACAAGGTTGATTTGGTCGGAAATCGATCAACCACGTGGTTGCTTTTGCGCTTGAAATTGTTCACTTTTCTCATTCAGTGAAAAATACACACACGATTACGATATCATGTGTATTGAATCATTTATTTTAGTTTTGTTGATTTTTTTCTGATTCTATGTTATCTGCAGAACTCCCGGTGCTTGACTATTCTCCTTTTATCTTCGTAGTCACTGAGGTCTCCAATGATCACTTACCACGCCTTGTACAGGTTTTTACATTTGTTCAGCTAGGAAAAGTACTCGGTGTGAGATCCGTCTGTGAAGATGCCAGTTTCCGGAAACCGTTTCCTCTCTCCAAGAAGTAATCGCCGTACAAACGCCAACTCATAAATCGTTTAATTTACCTCTAAGTGTTCATCTGTACAACGTTACCTCTCGAGTTATATCTCCTTGCTTATCGACTATAACACAATGATAAATATTGTTCCTTCCCCTGATCACGATCCCTGGTCATACCCGGGTCATTGAGGGCAATGGCTTGTTGCCTTGATACTGGGGGAAATCGACAAATTAATTTCCTTGGTAGTAAATCAAGGTGCTAGAACCTGTGTATTAATGCAACTTTTACTACCAGAATTCGTCACCTTGTATTAGGCTCTGGATAGAGGACTGCAGAAATATGTACTGCATCCGAATTTATTATTTAACCTAATTAATGATACAAAATCTGAATAATCAGAGATATCATCTATTACCTTATATTGCATTTTTCTAATAGGAATTATCCATTTCACATCACATACTATGTGATTAATGATTTGTTTAACTTGTCCACACTTCTACAGGTCCTTTGTACCTTAAATTCGCTCGCTGTACTCTATGTCAGACCATACCAAAACACAGTGGTACAATAACAAGCTCTGTATCTACGCTTCACCCCGGAACTTGCAAGTGCTTACAATGTCCCATGCTGATTTTATCATTTCAGAACACTACTGTTCTGTTTCCATCCTCTCTTCAAATTCGCGTTCTCGCGTTGGGGTGAGTTCCCAGAATGCATTTCGTGTGAACACGTCATAGGGCATATTTGCTATTGAGGATAGTATGCGAAACAGAGGCAGATTTTCCCCAGAGGCGCTGATGGCATCATTAGTTCAAAGGTAAAATTGGATATTCGCCGTTGTGCCAAGAAAATATGAACCAATACACCAGTATGGTTGTAGCAAGGAGAGAACACATGAGATTGTCTCGGTTTGTGAAACAATGCCAAGAATATTCATACAATAGAGTTTAGAATCCCGAGGTTGAGATCAGTGGACCCTATAAATTGAGAGACATGAAAAGCGTATTGTCTTTTAAGCCTTGATATATTTTAATGGGATATTTCCGATCACGCACCGTCGATATACCAGTGAATGACTGAGGCCGTTAAAGCTGGAAGGGATTTGCGTATATTTATTTCGTCTTATGTTAGAGATGTGTGTTTTTGACCCTTGTAAATGAAGTCACGAAATAAAGTATAAATATTCACTTCTTAATCTAAACCATGTAAGCAGTTAATGCTGGTCAAGTCTAGTGTTATAACTCTTAGAACGTTACATTCTCTAGAACATGTACACTCTTAGAACATGATACTAATGGAACATGTACACTCTTAGAACATCAGAACATGTACACATTTAGAACATCACAGGAGTAGAACATGTACACTATTGAAACAGTACACTATCAGAACATGTACACTCTTAAAACATTGTACTATCAGAACATGTACATTCTTAAAACATTGTACTATCAGAACATGTACACTCTTAAAACATTGTACTATCAGAACATGTACACTCTTAAAACATTGTACTATCAGAACATGTACACTCTTAAAACATTGTACTATCAGAACATGTACACTCTTAAAACATTGTACTATCAGAACATGTACACTCTTAAAACATTGTACTATCAGAACATGTACACTCTTAAAACATTGTACTATCAGAACATGTACACTCTTAAAACATTGTACTATCAGAACATGTACACTCTTAAAACATTGTACTATCAGAACATGTACACTCTTAAAACATTGTACTATCAGAACATGTACATTCTTAAAACATTGTACTATCAGAACATGTACACTCTTAAAACATTGTACTATCAGAACATGTACACTCTTAAAACATTGTACTATCAGAACATGTACACTCTTAAAACATTGTACTATCAGAACATGTACACTCTTAAAACATTGTACTATCAGAACATGTACACTCTTAAAACATTGTACTATCAGAACATGCACACTCTTAAAACATTGTACTATCAGAACATGTACACTCTTAAAACATTGTACTATCAGAACATGTACACTCTTAAAACATTGTACTATCAGAACATGTACACTCTTAAAACATTGTACTATCAGAACATGTACATTCTTAAAACATTGTACTATCAGAACATGTACACTCTTAAAACATTGTACTATCAGAACATGTACACTCTTAAAACATTGTACTATCAGAACATGTACACTCTTAAAACATTGTACTATCAGAACATGTACACTCTTAAAACATTGTACTATCAGAACATGTACACTCTTAAAACATTGTACTATCAGAACATGCACACTCTTAAAACATTGTACTATCAGAACATGTACACTCTTAAAACATTGTACTATCAGAACATGTACACTCTTAAAACATTGTACTATCAGAACATGTACACTCTTAAAACATTAAATTAGTAGAACATATACACTGTTAGAACATTACACAAGTGAAACATCTACACTCATAACATTACACTAATAGAACAGGTACGCTCTTAGAACATCACACTAGTAGAACATGCAATCTGTACACTCTTAGAACATTACACTATCAAAAAATGTACCCTCTTAGAACATTACACTAGTAGACCATGTACACTCTTAGAACATTCCACTATCAGAACATGTACACTCTTAGAACATTACACTATCAAAACATGTTCACTCTTAGAACTTTACAATAGTAGAACAGGTATGCTCTTAGAATATCACAGTAGCAAAACCTGTACCCCCTAAAAGCATTACACTGATAGAACATGCCCACCAGCAGAATATATAGACTCTTAGAACATTAAACTGTAGAAAATGTACACATTTAGAACATCGACACTTTTGGAACATTAACTAGTAGAACATTTACACTCTTAGAACATTACACCATCAGAACATATACACTCTTAGAAAATTACACTATCAAAACACGTACACTCTTAGAACATTACACCATTAGAACATGTACACTCTTAGCACATTACACTATCAGAGCATGTACTCTTTTAGAACATTACACCAGTAGAACATGTACACTGTCAGAACATTACACTAGTAGAACATGTACACTCTTAGAACATTACACTATCAAAACACGTACACTCTTAGAACATTACACCATTAGAACATGTACACTCTTAGCACATTACACTATCAGAGCATGTACTCTTTTAGAACATTACACCAGTAGAACATGTACACTGTCAGAACATTACACTAGTAGAACAGGTACGCTATTAGAGCATTACACTATCAGAGCATGTACTCTTTTAGAACATTACACCAGTAGAACATGTACATGTACACTGTCAGAACATTACACTAGTAGAACAGGTACGCTATTAGAGCATTACACTATCAGAGCATGTACACTCTTAGAACATTACACTATCAAAACTTGTACAATCTCAGAACATTACACTAGTAGAACAGGTACGCTATTAGAGCATTACACTATCAGAGCATGTACTCTTTTAGAACATTACACCAGTAGAACATGTACATGTACACTGTCAGAACATTACACTAGTAGAACAGGTACGCTATTAGAGCATTACACTATCAGAGCATGTACTCTTTTAGAACATTACACCAGTAGAACATGTACACTGTCAGAACATTACACTAGTAGAACAGGTACGCTATTAGAGCATTACACTATCAGAGCATGTACTCTTTTAGAACATTACACCAGTAGAACATGTACATGTACACTGTCAGAACATTACACTAGTAGAACAGGTACGCTATTAGAGCATTACACTATCAGAACATGTACACTCTTAGAACATTACACTATCAAAACTTGTACAATCTCAGAACATTACACTAGTAGAACAGGTGCGCTATTAGAACATTACACTGATAGAACATGTACACTCTAAGAGCATTACTATTGAAACATGTACACTCTGGAAACACTACACAATGAGAACATGTACACTTTTAGATCATTACACTATCAGAACAAGTGCACTCTTAGAACATTTTAACTCTTAGAATGTTTGGTTCTATGTGGAACCAGGTTAGGTGAAAAATATTTTACATTGAATCGATTGTGTTTTAGCTGCCACTCAAAGTTTCTCAAATTTGGCGATATATATCGCATGCTGATAGCAAAATACGAACGTAGCGTGCAAGATCTATGTCGCTACGTTTCGTAACTTGTGTCTAATTCCGCTTAACCCGGGGCTAGGGGCCGTATGAACCCATGTACTTGAAGATCCTCGTGGTGCTCATATGAACAGTCACAATCAAAGCGTGACTGAGATACATCATTCTCTAGATGATGACTTTACAACGATTATTATGGATTAAGAATACTGATCAGCGATACGGATTTGATATTTTTGGAACATCACGATGTCTTGCCGGCATCATTGAGACCTGTTGACTGCTGCTCTCTTGCAGGAAACTAGCATACGTTTATGTTTACTTTTGCATTTGGTGCTAATACTGTTATATGGAATATGGAACAGGTCTTTTCAGGAACATCATAGGAATAGGGACAGCATTTTCATCTGACGACGATACAGCTCACCAATCCCCAGTGTACGAGTTGTCACAGCGACACAGCTCACCAATTACCAATATACGAGTTGTGAGAGCATTTCCATCATAGCTCTCTAGATTTGCATCTAATACCGCTTATGGCGGTGCTAGGGGCCGTGTGGTCATGCCATACAAGTTGCCACATGAACAGGTACAATAAAAGCGTGCGTGAGATATAACACATATCACGAATCGTTAGATTCTTGGTATGTGCTTTAGAATAGGTTAACCAGAAGACTATACTGTGAAGTCATGTGGCTCTCTCATTATGTCGGCTCCTCTTCCCACTTGCGTTGTAATTTTTACCTGTATATGGCGAGATTCTGCTGGTGGACGTTTCGTCTCCGAGGCTCCCCTGTACAGAGCTTTTGGTCTTTGATATATGTTGGCTGTGTGGGAAGTTCATGCTGGATCGACATCGGGCCTTACAGACTAGTCTTTTGTGATGAATGCCGTGATTTTCATCTGACGACGATACAGCTCACCAATCCCCAGTGTACGAGTTATCACAGCGACACAGCTCACCAAATACCAATATACGAGTTGTCAGAGCATTTCCATCATAGCTCTCTAGATTTGTATCTAATACCGCTTATGCCGGTGCTAGGGGCCGTGTGGTCATGTCATCCAAGTTGCCACATGAACAGGTACAATAAAAGCGTACCTAATATACAACACATATCACGAATCGTTAGATTCTTGGTATGTGCTTTAGAATAGGTTAATCAGAAGACTATACTGTGAAATCTTGTGGCTCTGTCAGTATGTCGGCACCTCTTCCCACTTCCCTTATATGCGTTGTAATTTGGATTATGGACGCGGATATTCTTTAATGGACGACGGCTGAATTATGAATGACGGACCAGACGCTTGTAATTCCCCCATAATATACGTGTGCCAATTTGGTTGCTCTAAGTCATTTAGACGGACGCTATAATTATCTGAATCGGGAACTGGCAACTGAGACCTGGTAGGCCTCTAGCTGCTTCACATCTGAATATCGACCTGGAAGCCATGATCGAACAGCTCTATAACACCCAAATATAGGTATGGTCACCATGAAGTGCCATGGCAACTGTTTCACACCCGCATATCGAACTGGAAGCGTGCGATATGTATCGCCAAATTTGAGAAACATTGAGTGGAGGCGCTTGATGGTGTAGCCCTGTTTTATGGGTTTCTGCAACAATGTTTAGTGACGTTGATTAAAATCGTCACATTTAACAGAGGATCTAGCAAATGCTACTAGGCGTGACATGTATACGCCATATGCAGGTCCCAATGGAATATTACTGTCCAGAAAAGGATAGTTTACGATGTCGAAATTGTAATCATCTCTTTTGTCATACAATCGACGAGAGAGAAGGCCCGCTTCATTTTTTTATAGGTCTAAATATGATGTGCCTGTAGGGTTATCTGTAGTTTCCTTCAAATCCAGTGAAGGTGGATATATATCCTTCACTGCGTCATTTATATAGCGATTATCCACAGCGAGAAGATCGTCTATATAGCGTTTGGTGATGAGAAGGAACGGGCTTTGAATGGATCGGTTTTTGAAAGCGCCTGCATATAGTCATATTCATAAGAGAACAGATATAGGTCAGTCAATAGGGGTGCACAATTAGTACCCATTGGAATACCTATATGCTGTTGATATATTGTGTTGGCAAATTTTACATAGATCTAACGATTCGTGATATGTGTTGTATCTCACGTACGCTTTTATTGTACCTGTTCATGTGGCAACTTGGATGACATGACCACACGGCCCCTAGCACCGCCATAAGCGGTATTAGATACAAATCTAGAGAGCTATGATGGAAATGCTCTGACAACTCGTATATTGGTAATTGGTGAGCTGTGTCGCTGTGACAACTCGTACACTGGGGATTGGTGAGCTGTATCGTCGTCAGATGAAAATGCTGTCCCTATTCCTATGCTGTTCCTGAAAAGACCTGTTCCATATTCCATATAACAGTATTAGCATCAAATTCAAAAAAACAATCATAGTAAACATAAACATAGGCTAGTTTCCTGCAAGAGAGCAGCAGTCAACAGTTCTCAATGATGCCGGCAAGACATCATGATGTTCCAACAATATCAAATGCGTATCGCTGATCGGTACTCTTAATCCATAATATTCGTTGTAAAGTCGTCATCTAGAGAATGATGTATGTCAGTCCCGCTTTGATTGTGACTGTTCATATGAGTACCATGAGGATCTTGAAGTACATGGGTTCATACGACCCCTAGCCCCGGGGAAAGCAGAATTAGACACAAGTTACGAAACGTAACGCTATACTGGTCTTTCACGCTACGCTCGTATTTTGCTATCAACATGTGATATGTATCGCCAAATTTGATAAATTTTAGTGGAGGCGCTTGGTGGTATAGCCCTGTTTTATAAGTTTCTGCAACAGTGTTATGTGATGTTGATCAAAATGGTCACCTTTAACACAGGATCTAGCAAATGCTACAAGGCGAGATGTGTGTACGCCATATTCAGGTCCCACTGGAATATTAATGTCCAGAAAGGGATAGTTTACGATGTCGAAATTGTAATCATCTCTTTTGTCATAAAATCGACGAGAGAGAAGGCCCGCTTCATTTTTATACAGATAAAGGTCAAAATATGATGTGCCTGTAGGGCTACCTGTAGTTTCCTTCAAATCCAGTGAAGGTGGATATATATTCTTCACTGCGTTATTATGCATATAGCGATCGCTTTGTCCGTTTGTTCATCCGTCTGTCCGTCCGAATTTCTTGTCCGCGCAATATATCGGTGAATATTTGATGGACAGGATTGAAACCTGATGAAATGTGGCCAGTGCCTCGTAGTTGTGCAGATTTTTTTTCCGAGTTTCGGTTATATTTTCAAGAGTTATAGCCCCCTTTCCTGAAATCTCCGTGAATGGGACTTGTCCGGGCTGGATCTTGGTTAATATTGTATGGCCAAGTATGAAATTTGCATGATATGTGGATAGTGCCCCATAGTTGTGCAGCGTAAAGTTTCTCCGCGTTTTGCATATATTTTCAAGAGTTATGGCCCTTTGTTCCTGAAATCTCCGTGAATTGAGACTTGTCCGGGCTGGATCTTGATTATTATTGTATGAACAATTATGAAATTTGCATGATATGTGGTCAGTGCCCTGTAGTTGTGCAGCGTGAAGTTTCTCCGCGTTTCGCATATATTTTCACGAGCTATGGCCCTTTGTTCATGAAATCTTTGTGAATTAGGAATCGGTTAATATTGTATGGACAAATTTGGATGATATGTGGTCAAAGTCCCATAGTTGAACAGCGTGAAGTTTCTCTGCGTTTCGGTTATATTTTCAAGAGTTATGGCCCTTTGTTCCTCAAACCTCAGTGAATGGGATATATATTTTTTTCCAGGCTGGATTGATACTTGGGATATACATTATTCAATTAAATCAAGGTGAAGAAAGTGGCTGAAGCAGAGTTGAGATATTTATGCAAATTAGGCCTTGATCGACCAATTAAAATTATCCTATTTTCAATTAACCGATTTGGTCGGGGAAAGTGGCTATATATATGTTATCCTACATTCCATAGCAAACCACATAGGTCCCGAAGTATGAAATTGCCCCAAAAAGGTTGAATTGGGTGCAAAATTCAAAGTTCACTGATCGCTTCCTAATTTCACCATAATATACTCCAAGGAATGTGCATGTAGGTCTCATAACCAGATCACATTTTCGGATTTGGCGAAAGCCCCGGCGGCCATCTTGCATCAAAACATTGTATTATTACTTGTTGGTCGGTCGACTTGATACTTGGAATATGTATTATGCGAGGCATGGCGAAAACAGTGACTGAAACAGAATTTTTCATAATTATCCAAACTAGGCCTTCGCCGACCAATACAGAACAGAACAATGGTGGGGGACTTTCGGACTAAAGCGGAATGGGGGAGCATACAATTAAGCAATCTCCGATTGCTTCTTTCCGGCGTTTATATAGCGATTATCCAGAGCGAGAGAAGATCGTCTATATAGCGTTTGTGAATGAGAAGGAACGAGCTTTGAATGGATCGGTTTTTGAAAGCGCCTGCATATAGCGTTATTCATAAGAGAAATATAAAGATCAGCCAACAGGGGTGCACAATTAGTACCCATTGGAATACCTGTATGCTGTTGATATATTGTGTCGCCAAATTTCACGTAAATATTTTTAATGGGAAATTTAAGCAACTCTATAAACAAAGAGACATTCCATGAATGATATTTCTTGTATGTAGTAGAGCTGAAGAATGCTTTATGGCTTCCGACATTAATATATCTACGGTCAGTTTTCTTGAACACAGATACTATTAATGAACTCAGACGGTCAATAAGGTCCTGATGAGGGATTGTAGTATAGAGAGTCGGGAAATTCCATGTGGATACGTCTCTACGGTATGTGACCTTTAGCATCAAGTTCTTCTGTAAGACATTTTGAGTTTTCAATATATGTATTGTAATTTCAATATCCACATACATTCAACGTCAGAGTTTTTAGAAATACTGGCGCAATGCCTTTCCGAAAATGCTTTTACCTCCTGAAGGCCCTCGTCAACAGGGTTGAAAGAAGCTTGGTGGTGCAGCTTCTAGAACCAGCTATGAATCTAGCCTTGTATGTTGATTTATGCATTTCGGGAGTTCAGTATACTTTTGGTATGTCGTCATGATTGTTGGAAGACAAATACCTCTTTCCCTGAGAAACGTTTTGTGAATGTTAAATAAATCTTCCAGAGTAAATGCAGTTTGGGAGTAAGTAGACGTATTTGATGATGATATGTTTACACTCAATTCGTTAACCAGCACCTGGTAATAGTAATATTTACATATGAATATTATATTATTTGAAGCTTTGTCTGCTGGGACTATGACGAATTTATTCTGGATATTTGCTAGAACTTCTTGCGAATTGAGGTTTCTCAGTAATTATTTTGCTTGGGGAAGGGTACTTCTGTCAATATGGCGGATTGTTCCAATGACCTTGCTCTTGGTGAGGTCCAACCAATCAGCGAGTACTGTAGGTTCTCGATTAAACCAATCAATAACGTACTGTTCCAATGCAGACAGGACTATCTTCTGGTCGGCCTTCAGATTTATTCTTCTCGGCTCTCTATATTTAGGTCCCTTCATCAGGAGTAATCTTAGGTCCTTTCACTCACTACATGAAGGTTACCACCCACAACATATTTGCATGGTGTATAGATAAAGGTCGACGATTCACAATCAAAACTATAGCCACCCGACGTGTATAAGTTCCAGTCAAACTTCTCGACAGCATTAGAGTTATTGAATATTTTGGTGGCTATAGATTTAGTATATTTATATGAAATGCAACGAGGTTTTGTGAACTTAAAATAGTTTGGTACAGCGTTGCGTACCTCTGGATCATTCAGGATTCGAGGTAAATTAATAATGTCCAGTCCTTTATCTAAATAGTTGAGTTTCAAGAAAAGCCGATCTTGGGATGTTTCGATTGTGTTCACTGGACGATACAACCGAAAATACGCTATATCTTGACATACTTTAGTGATTTTGGGTGGTATTATATTTCCTGAAGACGTAGATTATTGGCTATCTGATTTAAAGCTCTCAGAGGTAACGCATACAGAACTGTACGTAAGCTATGTATACTATTGGGTGTGTTAGTTAAACCAACTAACTAATATAATGTGATATGATCGTGAATCATCGCACTATTAAACTTTCTCCATCCATGGCTGCGATGTCTCCGTTGATGGGGTTTAAATAGCTGGGTAATATTGGATATATTTGAAGGGCGGTTTCTAACATTACCGCATCCACTGACATTATCATTTAAACCATACGGAAACACGGACTCAAGCTGTAGCATCCAGAATAGTTCCCGTTCGCGGATTTTTCTCTCAAATCCAAAGGGAGAATCCTTGGTAGATAGAGAGAGACGACGTCTATGATCTAAATACTAAAGTTATCCCAGCCATGGTCGGGTCCATAAAAATGCTTACCTTTAAGCAATTGCTTTTTCCTAACGGATTTTCTGGACCATTCATCCTAAGATGGAGTCTTTGATTGGTCTTGCCAACAAACTGTTGACCACATTCCTTACAGGAAACTAAATAAATACAGTTTGTAGTAGAACAACTAAGATCAACATACGAGTTTACAGAATATGAGTTACCAGTTAACGCGGAACTAAATGAAGCTGAAGTATTAAAGAGTGGACACGTGAGACATCCAAGTTGTCCACGCTTAGAAATCTGGAAATTATTACATGTAGAATTCGGTGCTAAACAATCATCAAGCGCAATGTTACAAGGTTTGCTGTCAGAATTATATCTGCCATTTGGATTGAAAAGATCTTAGTGCATTTCGAACTATTAGAGACTCGGCCGAGGAACCTGCACTAAGGTTCCTCGGATCTGTCTTACCATTGCATTGCACAATCGGTCACGCGGTCCGTCGCCATGATGGTAGACACACTTATGAGTGAATTGGAATTACTCAAATTGGTACCTACACGTTTTCTACGAGAAAAGACTTCCATTCTGACATTCTAGTCTATATGTCCTATATGCTACTGTTCCAATTTGGCACGTCGGTTCAGATTCGGTTAGTGATCGTATGCGGCATCCGCTAGAATTCGATTCGGGTATTTCGGAACTTTCGTGCAGAAATCTACGAATGGAGTCGATATATTCTCGGAGAGTCCTAGCGTGGATTTCCTCTATATATCACCGGATGTGATACGCCGGAAATGCCCAGACACTCACGCGGAACCACAAATTGGATATCCCGAAATTCACCGCCACTATGTTTAATTTCGGTCATCTTATTTTCAACAACCCATTGTCAAGGAAAATACACTATATAAACTGAAAGAACTCCCATTCCATTCGCACTATTGCGAATTCAAATTCAAGCTGTGGCATAGTTCTGGTGACGTCACCAGAGCATGAAGACATTATGTAACCGAGGGACTATATTCCGTTGATGAAGTCAGCAGAGCATGAAGACACTATGTAACCGAGGGACTATATTCCGCTGGTGACGTCACCAGAGCATGAAGACACTATGTAACCGAGGGATTATATTCCGCTGGTGACGTCACCAGAGCATGAAGACACTATGTAACCAAGGGACTGTATTCCGCTGATGACGTCACGGGAGCATGAAGACACTATGTAACGGAGGGATTATATTCCGCTGGTAACGTCACCAGAGCATGAAGACACTAAGTAACCGAGGGACTATATTCCGCTGGTGACGTCACCAGAGCATGAAGAAATTATGTAACCGAGGGACTATATTTCACTGGTGACGTCACGGGAGCATGAAACACTATATAACCGAGGGACTATATTCCAATGGTGACGTCACCAGAGCATGAAGACACTATGTAACCGAGGGACTATATTTCGCTGGTGATGTCACCAGAGCATGAAGACACTATGTAACCGAGGGACTATATTCCGCTGGTGAAGTCACGAGAGCATGAAGACACTATGTAACCGAGGGACTATATTCCGCTGGTGACGTCACGAGAGCATGAAGACACTATCTAACCGAGGGACTGTATTCCGCTGAATATCTCCGAGACGTTGCGAATGATGAACAGGGCCTATATGTGGTGCCATCATCTCCAGCGAGACAACTTTGGGAGGTATCACGAAATAATACCGATCCCTGTATGACATATTTAACAGAAAACGTCCGGATATAATAATAGAGATACAGGTCTAAATATGATGTTCCATTTCAACTAGCCAAGATCCATTTTTTAATCTATCATATTCAGATTGACAAAACGGCATCTAACCGAGCCATGTGAAATGAGCAGACGTTGTTTGTATTGTGTATATACTTAGAAATTCAATACAAATCGGTTATATCGTCGTTCCGGGCTTACAGTTTGGTATATGAATTAATATAACGTCGGAGAAAGCATTGTGTCAATGCTACTAATACAATGCAAGTCAGAAAAACGCACGATTTCAGTGCTGAAGACACCAATCAAGGTGATTTATCATCAAACCGCGCATTGTTTGGATACGATTTGAGTAACACATGTGCGTTCGGTTGTCATCTGTTAGATGGATCACTTTTCTTTCCTTCTTTTAAACGCGATTTCTCTCATTATCGAATAGACTTCCCAATGTGTAGATATATAAATACAACACTGTCAGTTGTATAGCTCACACCCACATGTCTGATCATTATATAAATACAACACTGTCAGTTGTATAGCTCACACCCACATGTCTGATCATTTGTTCTTACCTCTTGTCACCTCAGTCTGTTGTAATAGCTCACACATGAGATCACAAGTACGGCGTTGATCTGTACGAGCTCGAGAGAGAGTTGCCTTCATAGTTTTGCTGACTTTGACCTCAAGCAACGCGTGCAATGTTGCGATTTGAGCACGCGCTTCATACTTAAATTTACTACGACTGCCACGCCCTCGGAAGTACAGACTTGGCGATACGACAGGAATCATGCGAAATATGTTTCGCACGTCAACGGTTTTCGACTCGCAAAACTGAGTGACAAGCAGTTAACGAAATGAATGATCTTTTGAAAGTCAAGTCGCCAGTAATTCTCATTTATATCCATTTACTGTGGAAGAGACCTATCCATCCAAATTGCATTTGGAATAGGTCCATTTTTGAATATATCCTCGTGGTGTTTTCTGTTTTTGGGTCCGGCACACATCAGACAAAAAAAGCTCAGAACACTGTTTTTTTCCTAATACAATAAAATATATTTGCGTTGGGATTTCGATTTTCCCATCTTCATGCACAAGCCCATTTATTCGTATTGACGCGGAAATTCTATCGCTGACTGCGGAATGTGGGATCCGCTAATCCAAACCCTAACCATGCCACATTTCCTTGTATTATTACAATCAGACCATTGGTCACTGATGTATTAGTTCGATTGTTCGTATGGGGAGTTGAAATACTCTGCTAACATGATTGGTGTTTTGTGAAATCTGGTCCTGGCAGGCGGTCCATTATCAATGTCTTCACCGCTGAGACTATTTAGCGAAACTTAAGATACATGCATTTGCACATTCAGGTATGTTCTCGGGATATATATGTGATTGGACTACAGAGTTGATTATTCCATGACTCGAAAATAACCGCCTATATATGCTAGTCATAGAATGAATATAGCAAGCAGACTAGACTTCTCTGTATGAATATATCTACTAGCTAGTGAAGTTGTTTCTCAAGACACCCAGCCATCGAAGACCCGTAGATCTGCTCCTTTACTATAAAATATAGTTCATCCATACGCTGTATGCCTAATTATCATAGTTAGACTCAATCAGTTGTGCCGTTAGTGCGTTATAATAGTTCGTGCGACCGAGGTGAACGACAGCTTTCCGAGAATGGGTGCAGACGTTAGTAGTTTATTTGGAATGACCGCATTTGTTTTAATTATTCATGACAAAAGTGTGCCGGCCTATCATTAATGAGGTTGTACTATAGCGGATACGTTCTTAACGGGTTCTTGTGACATGTTACGTAATATATTATTGGAGGGATTTACTGAGATGTTGGGACCAATCGCTGATGACAGGTGACTTATCACAGGCCGTTAGACAGCCTTCCGGTGAGTAAATAAAGTTACAACCAAACCATTCTTATCATGCGGACTGAGGTGCGGACGTTCCTGATGCTGACACTCAATTATATGTCTCGGCTTTATTTCAGCAAAGGAGTGTTGTTCCATGGAAAAAATATTACCGCCGTGAATTGCCAGACTCAGGGAACTGACTGTTCTATAACATTGCACATATCAGGTATGATACTTTATACAATTACTCAAGGATATTGTTCTTTTGGTGAAAAACTAAATTTGGAATTCTAAATATAAATAGCGTAATTTGAATCTGATAATGATCCTATTACAGAGGTGTGACGACATGGCAGCCGTTTATTCCCAGAATTGTATTCAGGTTGATCAGCTGGAATATGGCATGCTTGTTTCATACATGTTATAGTCAAATCCTTGTCTCCTTTGTATTGGATATATCATAGGTTTTGGAAATTTTGAAATTTAAAGTTGTTAACTTGATGATTTAAAAATGGAGCGAATGCATTATCATTTACTTCATTTTTTAAATTCGAATTTAACAAAACTTGAGACATGAGACATGCAGGTTGTTGAAGTGGTCTTCTGACAGAAATTAGTGTTGACGTAATTAATTGAACAGTGCATGAGATATATCCATTTAAACTTTTTCAAATTATTTAAAAAAAATCACATCAACAGTGACCGACATCGCCATAGGTCTGTTACATCATTAACACCGAAAGTGTGTGTGCAAAATTACACTCGGAATTGGGGAGGGCAGAATTGACAAGACAGTTATCCGGTTGTCTTTGTACATCGAAAATTATCGTGAGATCCTGCAATCAACTGAATGCTTCAAGAAAGATTATATTCAAAATGTATGTAAGCTTTTAAAATAACAGTGGTTGTATCCTTATTCGAAGAGAATCGCAAATCGTCTTAATGGTGTCAAATCGTTGTGAAGTTTTCGTCATTTTGATTGCAGAACGACTTCTTTTATTCTTCAATTCATCCTGTTCATGGCCAAACAAGACTTCGGTGTAGGAAACCACAAAATCGCGAGCGACGCTCCCTTATTTGTCCAATTTCGAATACAGCCTCGTGCTTTATCGGGACCCTGTACAGAAACCGCCCATCATTGACTGGCATTCAACGTGAAGCCGCCGATGCACTGTTTAGCTCATGGCGACTATTTCACTGAGTTTTCGCCGACGTGAGCTCTAACTTCGCTAACTAACGCAACTCTCGACTTACAATGTAACGTTTTACAAAATGCTCTTTATCTCGCTGTTCATTCATTGATATAAGTTCCAAGGTCGATTCTATAGCCGTCGATTCATGCCATGTAAGGCGTCTTAATAACGTTTACTCATCGACGGTGAGTTACTGTTCCTGGACCCACAGCGACATGTATCCCACCGAGACGGTAAACGATCTAAATGCATTTTGAGTTAAAAAAGTGTCCATGATTTCCGAATACTCCATAATTTAGGACTCATTACTGGTGATTATCTCAAATTGATTGGACAATGCGAAGCAAAGTTGTGCTATAGTTAGTTCCAGCAGCCCCCTTCCTATCCCCATCTGGCCATTGTAGTATCATGATGCTGTGGCAGGGTTCATGTAGGGTAAGCCAGTTAAACATATATATGCTTAAAACTAGGAAATGTGGAGATGAGCTTCAATAAAACTGATGTGGTCATTCTCGACACGTTTTGTATGAATTATCCAGTTATAATTAACCCGATATCTATATCAGGTCCAAAGTTATTGTGACATATTTTGACAATATTGTTTTGAAGGTGTATAATATATATTGGCGTTTTGTTTTGTGAGTGATCTACAGCACGTGGTGATCATGACAATAACTCGTTACTTTCGGTTTTGAAGACAAATTCAGCTCCAGATAACATCTATAATATACATATCAATATGACTCCCACGAGCAACACCAGTAATTACTCTGTTGACATTCACCAGATGATTCGCGTTGAAGACAACTGATATCACCAAATAAACAACTGCGTGTTGTAATCACTCTCTTGGTGCACTGTGACATAAAACAATGTAATTATATCGGCAGTACTTCCTTCACACGTCCTCCTTATCTCACCGGAAAAAAATGATTGAATCAGCAATGGCATTGAACCAGGGCAAGAATAAGGACCAGCCAGTGCGAGCGAGCTAGTTTTATTACTGCTCTCATTCTAGATGGCAGTATATTCATTTGGGAACGCAGCAATGAACTAATTCTTGCTACAACATTACATAGACATCACTGAGGAATCATGCATCTCTATAAAGATGGAGACGGTAACAAGTTTGACATTGTCAACTAGCGCTTCTGGAAAGTACATCTCGGAAGGGCCTAGGGTAAAATACTATAAAATTTACAGTGGAGTATAACATTGCTGAACCATGCGTTGATCAACCGTAACATGTTTTACAATATAGTACAAATGCTACCGGGTGAGATATATATTCGCCATATGCCGGTTCTCAGAGAATATTCTTATCCAGGAAGGGGTAGTTATATTGAATCATACCATTTTGTTTCATCTGGTCCATTAGGGTTCACTGTCTACTCAAATGAAGTAATGGAAAACAGTAGAACTTACGTTTCGTTTGCTTTGTACTTTACGGTAAACGTTTTCACGAAAGCAGATGTCTCCCTCTTATAATATTTCGTAAGTTTCGTGTAAGCCTCATGTAATTGCTTTGTGTCATTAATTTCCGCTGTAAGCTGAAGAAAAGTGCAGTATTACATGTTTGGCCGAAACAAAGACGGTGTAACATATAGCCGCTTGAGTATTATTGATCGATACTATAGCCACCATCGTGTTGATAATTGGACTTCCTAATTAATTTGGAGACAAACTGGTCAATCATTTCGGCCCATACAAGGCTATCGGTCAGTTCGGAAAGATCACTAAGCTCTGTAGGCATCTGTTCGTTAAGGGGAATTGATTTTATAATTCAAGTGAACACAACAGTGAACTAAGCCGGAGTAAAATATTTATGGATTTGGCACGTGCAAATACAAGCAGCAGTGTTTCGTGTTAGTGTAGTGAAACTCGATAGCTAGCGGACTAATATGGGTAGTCAGTTTGGCGTCTGTGGACAACCATTAACTTGGAATGACCTTTTCTCAGGTACTCAAGATCGTTCTTGAACTTACGACGTTCATGTTTTCCTTGCCCCTCTCTGTCACTCTGTCAGCACCTTCCAAACTGACCACAGATATCCGGATTACGGGAAGGGAAATATCAGCTTTTCTGTGCCATAGCAGATGATTTTCTAACATGAAATTCCTTACGTATTTAAGTCCTTGAATACCGATGTCAGATCGGACATTCGATAGCCAGTCATGTAAGGATTTCCGCATCCACATGCGAAATAACAAAATATAGATTCTCTTATTCAGTATTTCGTACGACAGTTAGCACAAATTCCATATGTGTACGGAATTGAAATAATAAATACATATTCAGATAATTTCCTACAAGAGATAAGCGGTCAACAGTTTCCAGTGAAATCAGCAAGACATGTTCTTTACAAACCCAAGTGAATGGCAATTAATCTTCATCCAAATGAATTCCAAGTCGTTTTTCTAGGAATATGTACATGTGTCTCAGTCACGCTTTGATTGTGACTGTTCATTTTTACACCATGGATATCTAAACACATGATATTCAAACGGATCTTAGCCCGGGATAAACTGGGATTAGATACGAGTTACGAAATGTAGCGCCAGTGATCTGCACGCTACGATCGCATTTTTGCCGTCGGTGTGAGATACTTATCACAGAATTTGAGAAACTTTGAATGCAGGCGTTTGGTGGTATAGCCATTTTTGACAAGTTCCTGCAGTAATATTCTTTAGTGTTGATTACAATCGTCACAACCTGCATATGATCTAGCAAATTCTACCGGGCGAGATATGTACACGTCGTGTGCAGGTCCAGCTAGAATATTGCTATCCAGGAATATTTAAAATCCTTCACACGAATATATATAGCACCAAAATCGAAGAAGGCATAACATTGCTAAATATAGATGAAAATGAGCTAGTTTCTAAAAAGAGAGAACTGGTCAACAGTTTTGAATGAGCCTCTTTTAACTCAGTATGAATAGTACTCGTTCATTCATTTGAATTTCCAGGTTATCTTGAGAGTATATGAAACTTCAGTCAGTCTTTGACTATATCCGTTCCTATGAACACCATTAAGATCCTGGATTACACGATGTTCATACAGTTCCTATTGCCCCGCGTTGAGCGAAATTAGTAAAAACCTACAATTATCATGCCCTCTTCGATCGAATTTTTTGGTCAATTTGCTATTGTGGTTAATATGGTGGAGAATGAAGCGCTTGGTCGGCGTCGGGCCTCACAGTTCTGAATAAGAACTTGCATTCTGCTAATATTTTCCCCGTTTGGGCCGTTACATACATCTAATGGTCACATAGATCATCATTTTCCATCAGATGACTTGATAGGTCTATTAAAACTTCTGTATAGTTAGGGTAACATAAAAGAATTAAAAAATCCAAAAACGGCCTCTTACGCGCATTGTGGGTCGGGAAAGTTTTTTATTCTGAAACCCGCGCAATTTAGTCAAGATAGCCATGGTGTCTGGGAATCTGATTTGAAACCTGTGTAGTTCTTGACAGATAAAGGAGACAGATGGTGGCGAATAAATCGCTTGGTCGGCGTCGGGCCTCAAAGTGCTCTGAACAAGAACTTGTATTCTACTAAATATTTTCTCTGTTTGGGTCGTTTCGTTCATCTAAACGACCACATGGTTCATCACTTTCCATCAGTTGACTGGTTAGGGCTATCATATCACTCAAGCCGGTCCGGTGGCTACGAGGGTCCGGCCCCTATCTTCTAACCCAGCTAGGACATTTTTCTCCACATTGAGGACAAGTGTCCGTTCTTGATTGCAATAGAAAAGGCCATTTTGTCGTGTCATTCAAGATGTCCACATGGACATCTACAACATGTACAATAAAAGCGTGACTGAGATACAAATTATCACAGGGATCATTTTTGGTTCTTGTGATGTTTTAAGATAGGCTTTCAGAATATTGGTCTGTTGATCATAGGTTTCTTCTCATACGCCGGCATCTATTCCCACTATCTTTATATGTTGCCTTCAATAGATCGAAAGGTTGCGAAACTTTGTATGGAAAGCATGAGAGTGATCAAAACGCTCACTGAGGGTGGACAGCATAGGCAAGATAGCTATGCGATCTGGGCACATGGGACAGTAGATATGGGGACTGAGTCGAGACAGAAAAAAATGTCGGAAAGGGCATCTAACGCGCTTTGGGGGCCAGGAAAATGATAAGATCATTGACCTACAACCCGTGGAGGGCGAGATCATGGGACACACAGTTAACATGGTACAACCGGTGTATGTATATATCTCCTAATTAAACGATCACAGTTTTGCTTCATAAGGTCATGAAACACGAAAGATCACTATAACAAAATTATAGTGATATCTAACGCTCAATGGGGGTCCGAAACCTTTGTGGTCAAAATGCTGAGAAACATTGTCAACGTAGCTGTGGAATCTAGGGGGAGTGACTCGAGACAGAGGCAAAAGTCGGAAAGGGCATTTAATGTCCAGCCATGGTCAGGAAAATGAAATTGACATTAACATAAAACATGTAACGCCATTGAAAGTGCATAGGATGGTTTCAGAGGCGAATTCCAAGGGGAGGGGATCCAAAAAGACATCTAACGCCCACTGGGCGCCGAGACTGTTACATGTACATCTACATGGTTCAGTTGTCCACCAATCATTACCCACCATTTATATTCCTGTACCAATGATTCCATTAGAACAATAATATTGAATAGGGAAGTGGTTTCTGAATTAAATCTGCTTATAGTTGCAGTTATCATGTGTTCTCGTACTCATGTGTTCTCGTTCTCTTTTTACGCTAATCGAACTAATTTACAAGATTTGTGATGTTTTTTGTTGTTGATTGAATTTTTCACAGGATCTAAAAATTGCCACTAGGGCGAGATATGTTTACGCCTAGTTCTGATATGCAGGATATCTGGAAATTTACTATCAAGAAAGGAATAGGTAATAATGTCAAAATTGTAATCGTTTCTCATGTGGCCGGCGCGAGAGTACTCGTAAGCCCTTTCCGTATTTGCAAAGATTATGTTGTTCCATTTGAATTATCTCTGGTTTTCGTCAAATCCAGACGAAATGGATATACATATATATGTCACGAGCGATTTCTCAGTATGCGCTAATTAAAAATCTCTCTGCGCAGTTTCATAATCTCAAGATAGCACAAAAAGGATGTAATTTTGAAATCGCTCAAAGAATCAATGCTTAAAATCACGTGAGATATATTCCAGGTCGATTTCTACTATTACAATATCTAGGAATGAAAACTATCGGCAATAAATTCAGTTTTTTTTCAGTGTCACGATAACTGGTGAGGGTCTTGTATTGTTTCTTTGTATATTTTCATCTAGATTCATCATCAAACATCAGTTGCTCATATGTAACTGCTCTTATTTTCCATTTTGTCTGTACTCATGTTTACACCAGCGTTTTCTTTGCAAAGCCATGGGTCCCTGGTACAGTTGACAGGTTTTAGGAGTGTCTATATCACGGGTCAGTGGATCCAATCAGTCAACAGAAAGCACACGTGCTCGATTGCCTCAGTACAGTAGATCACCAGTTTAAATTCAATCTAAATATCTACTGACAAGTCTACATTGGCTATAGCCAGAGGTCTATATCATTACAGTAGGGTGTACATCTTCAACAATAGACGTGGATGTCAATTATTATTGAAATCAATGTAAGATATGTAGAAATCCAACTACATCAGTTAAAGGCGGTAAATAAGTTCACATTTCCCGATTGTTAACAGCCGCAATGGGTCTATGAACCACTTGTTACAATGAAAATTCTCTATCGAGGATTTAAAATTTACCTTCACTTGTGAAGATGTCGTGACTCATCGCTAGATGATGATAATTGGACATGCGAAAGCGAGTTTCGCTTTGATCAGGCAATACCATTCTCCTGTCTAGGCTTTTCAATGGCTTCAAAGAACAAAAATTGAGAAAATAAGTTAAATGTCGTTGTCGGTATTGGTTGTTACCAATAAAATCTATTAAAAGTACCGGACTTTATTTATTTGACATTCGAATATAACAGTTGTTATTACCATATTAGAACTTTCTGGTCGACTGAATTTCAAGGGATATTCAAACGGAATATCATTGAACCTGTTCGTGACTTGCAAGCTACAGAGCATTCTATTGAACAATAAATAATTAGATTTGTTGACCTATACTTATATTCCCTTGCTGGATCATTAAATATATCTTTGTATTTGAACTATAAAAAGAATCATTTTTCCTCGTTATTTTTGTGGTAGACCATATTAACCACATTGCGTGAGATACGTTTGGGAGGCTTAATCTGAAATACCACAACCCTCAAAGGTATTAGCATTTCTGCCGACCAGCCAACCTCAATGATGGTTAATCCAACTGTTACCTTATTCTCTCTGCTTAAACAAACTGTATGTTTGTTTCTAGAATTAATGATGATTCACTCGATTCAGGAACCCAGTAAAATATGCTTAGTTGTGTCATCTATAGTATAACGAAACTTCGAAGCAGGTGGATAGAATTCACACGATGAGTCCTGTTGACTAATGTAGTTTCAATAATTGAAGATTTTCCCATCTGTAACTTGGGTAGGGATGTAGTAACGCGCAGGTTTTGGAGAATCAGGTGTTGAGAGACGCGCTCATAAAATATTGCATACAAATGAGAAATTGAGCTGATTTCCACGGCATATGTGTTGATCTTCCCGGGTCATTATACATCTAACCAAGGAACGTACGAAGATTGAAACTAATTGTATGATAGAAAAAAGTTCTTAATTTGTAGCAGCTGTCCACCCCAAGAAGTGAACTTTGTGTCTATTGCTGAGTCCAAATTCGTTGAAGAAGACTATTGAACAAATAAGGAATATTGAATTCCGTGAGTTAGACACTTGTACTGAATACAGGCGTCATATCCGACATTGAATAGCCAGCCGTCGTCCACAGTAAAATACATTTTTAATAGGATAATATTCGCACCAAACTCCAAGCGGGATTAAAATGACTATACATTTAAAGTTAAGTCAATTCCATCCTGTCACAGTTCGGAATAACATGACATATGTGACCGTTATTATTGTAAATATGCACGCTCTTATTATCTAATGTCTACTAAATATTAATATTGCATTAGATAATTGGCATTATCAAGAGTGCTACTCAGCTGACCATGCTCTCAAATCTGACAATATTTTTGTGTATGGGGAAAAGGGTTTGTATAGGCTTTGCCTGTTCCCCAATCCCTATTTCCATCATGCTCATTATAAAAAATAAAATGTTGTTTAAACTAAGTTAATTCCGTGCAATACAAGCGTCTAGTCCGTCATTCATAATTCAGCCGTCGTCCATTAAAGAATATTCGCGTCCATAATCCAAAGACCTATTCCATATCCATATAAGAGAGAGAAGCGGTCGACAGTTTTCAATGATGCCGACAAGACATCATGATAATCCAAAAATATAAAATCCGTATCGTTGATCAGTATTCTTAATCCATAAAATTCGTTGTAAAGTCGTCATCTAAAGAATGATGTATCTCAGTCACGCTTTGATTGTGACTGTTCATATGAGTACCATGAGGATCTTGAAGTACATGGGTTCATACGGCCCCTAGCCTCGGGTTAAGCGGAATTAGACACAAGATGTAAGATGTAAGATGTTCCTGCCGTTGAATCCGGCCGTATCCCTGGCTCAGTATTAGTCTGTCAAAGAGATTGTTCAAGTCATATTCTGGAGTATAGTGAGGATCAGTCTTGTGACCCAACATACTGTGAATGTCAGCGAGCGCCCCCATAGAATGACCGCTGCTAAAACTGTTTGACTGGTATCCTATGGCACGTGCATTGGCTTTGCCTGATAATACAAAGTGTATCACTGAACATCTACAGACTATTCCATACAGCTTCTTGTTCGGCAGACCATTACCACTGCGCAGATTTGTTAAGCACGTATCTCAGTAGCATATGTCACATTAATTTGGGCAGATAAAATACTTCCTTTTTTGGATACTGGCCTCATGAGATTAGTAATGTTAATGAGCTTCCGTATGTCCCATTCCTACGTCACTTGCATGTAAATGACATTTCTATGATAGAAATTTCAAGTGCGCCATTCTGGCGATTTTTTGGCACCTATGCTAGCCATTCATCATGCCCTCTGCTATCAGATCCCAGACGACAAAATATTTGAACCTGCTGTGGTGATAAAATATATGTGGGGCACTAGATATGCCAAACGGCCATATGGAGTAGCATCTGAACTTGAACATCTTTTGTTTTTGTTGTCATATAGTCCTGTAATATAGATATCTTCGTATATCCTCAGATTGTTGCTCAGTCTGTGAACAATAAACAGGAATAATAGCTCGTGTCACCAGCTTATTTATCTGTCGAATACAATCGGCATATCCGAAATCCATTAGGCTCATAGTATATATAGGATATACTGACTCGCCCATCTCTGGCAGGAATCCATATTGGCTTCCATGTTTAAACTCCTTGCAGACAGAGAATCACGCCCTAACTCCGAACAGCACATGTCAGCACTAGGACTTTCGTTGCCATGAATGTCGCCTTGCGATGAAAAGCCACGAGAAACACCTTAAATTAGACGAGATCCTTCGGGTAGGCTCAAGGGAATATTCAATTCATTTAGAAATATATTTATTCTCCTGATAAGAGAAAAATATAACGAGGACTATGTGAGCGGATACACATTCTTTAGTACTTGGTCTGTAAATCTCAAAGCCATTAATGCGCGAGATCAGATGACTTCGACGGAATCGACCGAGCGGTCGCGAATGCCATTAGGCAGCCATCATTTATGAATCCAACTACCTTTGCCGTATAGCGCTATCGGCACACAATTCCAAACAGGCATCAAATGCAACACAAGCTAGAAAATAGTCAACATTTGTCAATGATCACGAGACGAGTCGTAAACAGTCAGCAGTTGCCAATTATGTTGGCAAGATATCATGAAACAAGTCGTTAACTGTCAACAGTTGTCAAAGATGTTGGCAAGATACCACGAGACGAGTCGTGAACGGTCAACAGTTACCAATGCTGTTGGCAAGACATCACGCGACGAGTCGTTAACTGTCAACTGTTGCCAGTGATGTTGGTAAGACATCACAAGACAAGTTGTTAACGGTCAACAGTAACCAATGATGTTGGCAAGACATCACCAGATGAGTCGTTAACCGTCAACACTTGCCAATTTTGCTGACAGGACATCACGAGACGTGTAGCTAAAGGTTAACATTTGCCAATGATGCTGGTAGCTGGAACATCACGAGATGAGTCGTTAGCGATCAACAGTTGCCAATGGTGCAAGCAAGGCATCACGAGACGCGTCGTTAACCGTCAACACTTGCCAATTTTGCTGACAGAATACCACGAGACGAGTAGCTAACGTATAACACTTGCCGATGATGCTGGTAGCTAGAACATCACGAGACGAGTCGTTAACGATCAACAGTTACCAATGGTGCAATCAAGGCATCACGAGACGAGTCGTTAACCGTCAACAGTTGCCAATTTTGCTGACAGAATACCACGAGACGAGTAGCTAATGGTTAACATTTTCCGAGGATGCTGGTAGCTAGAACATCACGAGGCGAGTCGTAGCGATCAACAGTCGCCAATGGTGCTGGCAAGACATGATACGAGTCGTTTCATAGACACAATATATCCCAGATTTTTTGAAACCCATGAAAACCTAGTAGACGTTTATACAAGTCTTAGCTTCGAGTTCATAACTCTCATATTGTAAGCTTGATTTTGATCTTTCCATTTAATGAGAAGTCAACCCCAAATAATACCGAAAGTATTTTTTCGGCATTTTGATCTTTCTCTTCAATCGTAGACCATTTTTATCGAGAAGAAGACAAAAGTTGCTTTCAAAATTGTCCGATGATACGGCACTATAAAATTGTCTGTTCATAATACTCTGATCGGTGGCTAGTTTCCTGAAGACATACTATCAATATATTGAAATTCGTCTCGACTGTGCGTCATTGCACTATCAGCCGTGCTATTCTTTCTAAGGCAGATAATGTTGAGGATAGGACAATCATGATGTCTTGACGGCATCATTGAAAATGTTGACCGCTTCTCTCTGCCACGAAACTGGACCCTGTTCTATCGCACCACAATGAACGCATCTCGATGAGTATTTGATTGCGACGTTAAACCTTAATTCTCTCTCTCTCTCTCTCTCTTCAATGACGGATCTATCGAATGCTCCCCAAACTAGATGATTTAGAAGATATACTAGGGAAAGCGCCATGTATATATATTATATATTAATTCAAGGCAAGGATACAGAGGTTTTTTTTTAAATAACTACTTCTTGTCTAAGATAACTTTCGAAAAGCACTGTTTAAAAAAAATTGCCCTGGCATATACACCGTCATTAGGTTGATTTGATTTAAAACCGCAACATCAGTGACCTGAAATGATAGGCTAAAGATAGTAATAATAGGCTAAAGGCCGAAGAATTGGTTAAAGCCAGACATCGAATAAATGTCTCTGTGTAAATGTAATGCCCAAAATGAAAGTAATTGTTACCAATGCCAAACTGGAATTAAAACCACTCACGTGTATACACATGCAGATACCATATGGAGGAACTGAAACCATTCATTATTAGATAGATAGATAGATAGATATAATTTATTTATCCAGGGTAAAAATACATCCTCAAACTACATACGGCTGATTTCCAGGATGGCCCTACGTCACACACCTCACCGACATATTAACAATAAAACAATAAAACATATATACAGAATCAGAATATATAGTGGCATATACACACATAAATATCTTGTTAAGATATATATTTATTTAAAAAAACAGTGCACCGTGTTGTCCAACATCGAACATTTTATCCACAAATGTGCGCATTTACCCGGAGTTCGATTTCACATATAATTTATGTTTAAAACTAGATAAAGAGTTACATAGTTTCATTTCATTAGATAAACTGTTGTACAGGGCTGCTCCACGATACAGAAACGTTTTCTTTTTACTTTCAGAGACACATGAAGTTAAATGTATATTGTTTCGCTGCCTTGTCTCATACGAATGAATACTAGAATTTAGATTAAAATATTTACACATAAAAAGGAATCATCTTATTTTTACACTTAAAAACCATTTCCTGTAGGTGCCGTATTAGTCACAGACTCTCAGATATGGCTACTATACAATACGAAGCTGCTACAATGGAATGTGTATCTTACAAAAGGTTGTGATTGCATTGGCTAATCATTCATTTCATAAATACGAAACCCATTTGTTTGGTCCGATCATTTCAAGGCATGACGCACTCGGAATCGTATTTTTGGCATTCGAGTTTCATTGTGTAATTACTCTCGCCTTAATTGATTGCACACGGGTGAAATCTTCCAGCAGCTCAACCCAACATTAGGCAAATATATTTGTTCGTGCCTTTATAATCGGCGATTGAAAATGCCTTTAACAAGCTAATATGTAGACCGTTTAACCAATATAGAATCAGCATTCAATTTCAAGAAGAATTCGGCTATAAAATGTAGTCAAATGTAGATAAATCCGGATGAGAAAAGATGACAGTGGAAGCGTGTTTTAGTCAGACATTTTCTTTTCTCTCCTGCAGGTCAGGTGGTTTCCGGTAATTTACCTTTTCAGATTGGCCGCCATTTACTGGATGACAAGTTAAATTATTGTATGTCAGACCGTAGCGTGTGATTGCTGGGTTAACTTAGTAGACTGATATATGATGTCCGTCTGGAATCACGCGTCTGTATGTCCGTAGCTGTTTCTTGCGTCCAAACGAAACAGTTCAATAGTTTTACAAGCTTTAGATCTTGGTGGATTCGTTCGGGGGTAAAACTGCTGTGGACAAATTCAAGCAAGAATACTAATCCCTGGCTCACATTATCAAAGGCTCTTGACAAATTTCTATTGTTCGTCATAATTTTTGTCCGTGAGTATGAAAGAAACATGCATGGCAAATTGTCATATATCATATGGTTCAGCTGAAAATATGAATCCGGTCTCAGCGTCCTGACAAACATAGGTATGAAGATGGAAATAGTCAAAACTTTCAGTGATACAAACACGATATAGGAAACAGCTGAAATACGTGCAATCACAAAACTATACCATCATTAACTGCTTATCTAAAGATAAATGGAAGTAAGAATAACCCATATCCAATTATTCCTAAAATTACCTCTCGGCAAAGCACTCGTACTAGTGCTGTAAGAGAGGGACTCAAAACAGCGAGTCTCAGAGGATGGCACTAAACTCTTAGCATACAGATACGTTGAGATTTAAAGTGATTTTCGAAATGACAATAATATGATTGTAAATTAATAATCTTGCCCAAAATATGATATCGCAGTCGTTATTTCCCTTGATCACAGAGAGGAGCTGCTTTTACGCTGTGAGTATAACGGAACTAATACTTCTTAAGTGGCCTTGTGCAATTGATGAATAAGTGGAGACCAGCCTGCTAATTGGAAAAGAGGTGATAAACTCGTAATTGATATTTGAAAATGTCAAATAACTCGAGTCTTATTTCAAAGTTATATTGATATTTCTTTCACCCTCCATTTTTTGGAGAGAATTCTGTGCATTCTGATAATTTTTGTTTCTCCATTATTTGCTGGTGAACAATATGGTTCCATACCGTGCAGGCTATAACAAATAGCCTGGGTTTAATTATGGTATTATTTAATTATGGTATGTCACGAATGCAGCAAAGTCGCTTCTTGTGGTTGTGATATGAGTATTTAACCCGCTCGGAGATAGGGGGGATATTTAGCTCATGGTAACCCAGGACTCACATGCTCTATTTGGCGAGAATGTTATCTGTGTGCGGATTTAACGTTATCAGTTATGTATTTGGAGAGTAAACTTATCTAATAATTAATCTAGTCGGGATTGGTGGAGGCTATGCTTCAATTGTATGATGATAGACTAATCATTCTTGGTAAGTGTATAAAACAAAATCCGTTTCGCCAAATGTAGACGCTCGATGTTTAAGTCAACTGCATATAGTCATCGACCCACGAAGATCCGTCTTCTTCTCATTTGTATGTGTCAACTCATTCAGTTAAGAAATTATACTAAGATAAGTAATTACTCTTAAACGTGTTGGGTATATCTTTATCTCTGTCAGCGTTGTCTTGTGCTGCTTGTTGGACAAATATGAAAGGAGACGTATCGAATCTTGCTGGATATGTCTTGTACGCCGGCAACTTATTTGATTCCATCACTTGTCTCCAATAACTATACATGTCAGTGCGTATGAGTACCCTGGGAATATGTCTCAAGTAATTATACAATATTATACAATATATGCCACCATCGGTGGCAAGCTGTAAAGAACCGGCAACAACGATTGGTCCATATTTATTTCCGGAAGTAAAACATGAATACACGATACATTTTTAGACAACAGAGAGAGCAATTTTTCTAGCGTTCTCCAACATTCTTATTATTGAAAATGTATAAAATGCACGAAGAATTAACTTTAACAAATCTGTTTCCATTTATTTCAGGTTAGGAAATCATATATTGACCTCGGTCCCACCCGTTGATGCATCCAGTGGTTGGCGAAAACAGTCGATCACAGAAATCATGCTTTTCGACGTTGATAATATGTCTTGGATAACAAACATAAAAACATCTCATAGACGAATGGGTTTGTAATTCGATTGCTTCAGTTGAAGGAACTTGGATTCTTTGATGACTTGAAATATATATACCAAAAGCTGAATATTAAGAAAAAATGGAGCGTGTTCCAAACACAGTCCGTGTTCGATTAATAAAAAGGAAAGAAGCCGGACTAGGGTTCCTTGTGAAACAAAGGAAGTCGAAACCGTATGTGGTTGTGTCTGATCTGATTTCGGGTGGAATAGCAGAGGAGAGTGGCCTAGTTCAAGTTGGCGACATTGTGTTGAGAATAAACGACATTGAAATCATAGAGATGTGTTATGAAAATGCTGTGGAAATATTGAAATCTGTCCCAATAGATGCGCCAGTTGTTCTTTTACTACGCGGGCCCGATGGTCATACAACACATCTGCAAACAATTTTCTTAGAAAACGGTGCACCCAGAACTGTCCGAATAACGGAGCCCATTTCCGTGAATGGTTCGCCCCTTGATCGATTGCGAAGGTCAAGGACGCGTTCACCTTCTCCGCTGTGTTCGACACCTTCCAGTCCACGAAGTATATGTAACGGAGAATGTAGTCCTGGAAGGTCACCAAGGAAGAAGACTTCCTGTCAATCCCCTGTTTTGGATTCCGATGGTAAACTCCGCAAAAATCCGGAGGGTGATTATGAACAGGATGATTCTATACACAGACAGGATATGGGCGTCCAAGTGGATCTTGGGCCAGCGACACTCACATCAGTTGGGACAGCACGAACCAACGGAGATGACCGTAGTGTGGTCAACGGGACGCAGAACGGACATGATCAGACTTTGTTGAAAGACGGCGAAGAAGGTTCTCCAAAAATTGTCCTTACGACGGTGCCGTCGAAAGAAGCCAGGCTGGTCACAACGGAGAAAGATGTCCATGGAAAACCCACATCGAACCATAACCGGAAGCGGAGCATTGAAATTCGTCAGGACAGCGACGAAATTACAGTGATCCTAAAGGGCGATATTAAAATTCAGAACGATGTGGAAGGGAAAGAAAAAGGAAGCACGGACTATTTGCCGGAAAGAGCAGCCCTTAATAAAGGAGATGACAGAAAAACTGCTCAGCAGTCTACGGACAATATTAACTTCATTCCCCATATCAAAAGCTCCGAGAACAAGACGACACATGTCGATGCTTTAGATGATGAGATGAAGAAACCAAAGCCGGAGCGGAAATCTAGCCTGGGTTGCCTGAGTCCCAGCTTACAGCGCCGTCTATCGGAGAGAAGAGGGTCGTCTGCTTCCCCCAAGAAGTTCATGAAACTCAGAAATATTGCAGACGAGAAAGTAACAATTGATACTCTTCACACAAAGGCAATAGAGGTAATTTTATACTAAACCGTCCTTGTCGTTTTGTTGAAACGACTTAGAAATATAAGGACGACCAAGGCGTACATGTTCTGACCCTTGGGTCTGATAGCAGAGCGTATAGGATTTAGTCTTTGTTAATAAGTGACTTAATAAGTCTAGAAAACCCAATGCATGGGAACGTTTTGCCACACGGTTATGAGCAGATTGTAATTTCCGCCATTTTCTCTGTTCATCATGGTTCGTCGGCCCTTTAAACAGTACGTCACCAAATGCCAAGGCACAACCAATGCTTTGGACGTTGAGAAAGCCAGAGCGCCCATCCAATTCAAATCGAATTTAATGGCACTTGTCGTTCATTGCAAAATTTTAAATTCAATTCTTCCTACGTGTGGGATCATTTTGGTGAACATGTGCTCAGGTGAAAAAGTTTTCAAACTCTTATTGTGTGTGACAAAATGTTCGCCTGATGGTGTTGAAACTAATTTAAGTTGGTCATTCGTATCGGTCCACTGTAGTATAACTGTCAATCTATACCTTCATTCTTCGTTTTCTACAGTTTTACAAGAAAATCATTTATTTCTTGGGACTATGCATCTTGGAAATTTGATATTTGGCATGATTTGTCTCAAGTAAGTGAAAACTGTGTCCCATTTTCCCAAATTAATCCACGGTTGCTGTGATTTGATCCATTTGTTTTCATTTTATCCAGTTTTGGAAGTTTTAAAAGATATCAAATTCCACAGAAACAGATCTAGGCTTTTACGCGGCAGTTATTAGGTTAACGAAATGTTTATCATCGAAAAATGAACGCTTGAAAATACAGGATCAGCTGTAAGGAAAGACATGTGTTCAAATTAAAATACCTATCAATCGCTCGGTCAGTATATTCACATTTGTTATCCTAGAGGAAGATTCACGCAGTTCTCACGATTAAAACAAGATTTGCAGCGAGTATTTTAAAGTCAGCTCCGCGGTTGGGGTGGGGCTACATCATCTTCATCTCGACCCAAAGCTCTGCATTTTACGATGATGTCACTGACCGGGTAATGGCCGAGTAATAGCTATCTTGTGTTTGTCCCTTTTTTTAGGTTGTTCCATGTGGCGCAGAAAGATGCATGGGCTCAATCATGGCCCACCAATTGAAGAGGGCCCCAGGGGTTCCTCGTCCCAAAGATGAACTTATCACCCACGCAAAAGATTTCATTGACCAGTACTATGCATCTATAAAGAGGTAATAAAGAAATCACACCACGTCGTATGCTCAGCTATTTGCTTCACGATTAAACGACGAGATATTAACAGATTGCTATAGTATTGTTAAAAATTGTTTGATTAAAACTTTAAATTTAAACGACGAGATATTAACAGATTGCTATAGTATTGTTAAAAATTGTTTGATTAAAACTTTAAATTCACAGCGAGTTTCACAACAAACGAGATGATTATTCGGACTATTTTCAAATATGTTGTATTTAGTTCTTCATGCGCGCATGTTAGTTTGTCAAAAAATTTCTGATGCGATTCAAAATAGCCGAATAACATTCAAAAAGGAATCCAACATGACCTCGCTGTTTACGTAAAGAAAAGTTGATGAAGTTTATAAAGAAAGAATTAACTTACGTTTGTGTAGGTCGAGCACCCCGGCATACCAGAAGAGGTTACAAGATGTCCTCAACTCTATAGAAACACGTGGAACTTATGATCTAACTTATAACGAGCTAACATTCGGCGCCAAAACAGCCTGGCGAAATGCCCCCAGGTGTATTGGGCGTATTCAATGGTCCAAACTGCAGGTGTGTGTTTTTTCTTTATAAAGCAATGTATTTTCGCAAGACAATAACCCCGTGAATCGACAGTTTCTCCATGCAATACACATAAATAGGCTACGTGACATTGTATGAACAATATCCATAACATTACATGAACATGCAGAGATAATAGCCCCTACCCTCACACAACAGTATATAGTGTTAAGAGTTGACAGTATAGAGGGTTAACCCTTTGAATTAAGTAATTCAGTTTGACTACTTTTCAAACTTTCAAATGATAAATATATGGATGCACCGCATTGCAATATGAAGTAACAGTCAGAACGGATTACCTATTAACACCTAACCAGGCCTGAAAGGGGGGGGGGGACAAAATGACTCCCCCTACCAAACCTTCTGTGACATCACCGCAACGACAAACAATGAGAGCGGACACTCCCCTGACTTTATAGTTTATTATATTGGGGTCTTTTGAGCGTATTTGCATACCCCCCCCCCCCCGCACGAACAGAGTATCATGAGTAAATCCAAGATGGCGGCCACCTGGGGTACCACAAAAGTGATGTTTTCGTCATTTTTGTTCAAAATTTCTGCTTTTCCGCGACGAAAAACTATTTTATTTCACATCACATTAATATTTACTCATTTATCATTATCTTTGACGTCATCAAAGCGGCCATCTTGAATTGTTTTTACCTTTTCTGGTAGAGCTTGACCCAAGAGTATAGTGTGGTAAGTTTCAGCCCCCTAGCTCAAGAAAGAATTAGGGAGGGGAGGAGGGGCATTTCGGCTCCCCAAGTTTGGACATGTCCCAAAAAGCCTAGGCCAGACAGAGTTAAAAATACTATCCGTTTCCCATCCACTGAATTGTTGCTATAACTGAAGGGGTGGGGAGGACCATTTTTATGTTCCATATATGGTGGGATTGAGAAGGATCTATTGTCAAATGAAATCATGCGATTTGGGATTAAAAAGATGTTCAGATGAATAAATCTTTCAATCGTGCATGACGAATTTACTATTGCTTGTTCCTAAAAAGACACAAATTAGAAGACCATATGGCTACCATTGTACAAGAAGGCCTTCACGCTACTACGAACTCGGCACAACAGCACTATATTGAAACAACAAAACAGAAAAAGGATGGGCCGTGATGGAGAAACTATGCGTATTTTATGGGCCTTTAACGCGATAGGTACAACGTTAGGAGAAAATATCAAATGTATCTACTATGTTATCGGGTAATCCTTTATTTCCAGACATCATTTGCCATTACATCGATTCATATTTATTCTCGATAGTACAATTAAAAGTGAACGTAGAACAGTCTCTCAATCGGACGTCTCCCCACAAACAACATTTGGGGTCATTCGTGCAGAAGAGTTGGGGAAAAGGTCAGGCAGAGAGACATATAAATGACTCTGATTCGATATATACACGTGTACATAAAATCCAGTTGTTCATATTTTTGCATGCCTCATGGAGTTGTCTAGGATGTATATGGGATATATGGCACTATTTCAATGTACTATCACAGAAATATTGATCAGATATTACTCCCATCAATCACACATACACAGCTAAAATTAATGGCAAGTGAGGATACAGCTATCACGGTTTATAACACGGCAATATCATAAGACAGCAGAAAATAGAAAGGCGCTAAAGCGGGAATTTGCCCCAGGGACTATTTACTGGATTTCTGTATAGATTTAATCGATGTGATATAGACGATGTGTGTCATTTGACGGTCTGGAACTCCAGAATTTATGGTGATTAGTGAAGGTATCACACAGATTAAAATCCTTGCTGGATCAACGTTATGTCACTGACATTAACAGTGCGTGAAATTAACCCCGGGAACCAACCATTACACGGTGAACCGAAACACAATAGTAGTGTGTAAGTGCGCGTAGGTATAACATCTGCATTATGTACGCTACGTCCAATAAAAGTCTCGTTTTTTTCTGCAAAAACCACCCAGTTCTGACGAAATGACATGTATACACCATTAATGAATTAAAATTTGTTTCCAAGTGTGTTTCAGAAAATGCAAAATCTCCAGATTAGTGTTAACTCGTGAATGACTGGATAATATGATGTCAATCGTCTTTATTGGCTTAGGCACACTTGCCTCCCGTCATACACAATTTTACGTTTTGGCGGAACAGTATATATATTTACTCTATAACATCATGATAAAGTATGAGGAACTGGCCATATTGTATACACACGACTTGACCTAATCGTGCAATGATTTCCGAATATTGAGCATATTACCATTTATGCAAAGTTTATTCTGTTTATATCATAACGATCTCCAATTCATGGAATCAAATTTTCTTTTGTTACTCATCGAAAGCACAACCAATACGTTTGATTCTATCCAAATATCCAGAAAAAAGGTCATTATCCCTATGCATGGAAGTATCACTTTGGATAGGATATCTATTCCACATTTCGATCTTACCATCAGATGATGGATGTCATTGTTCAGTTAATTTTAGGCAATAATGATTTATCGGTTAGTTTGTTTGGTTTTCAAAATAAATTACAAGTATTAACAAGCCAAGTGAAGGAATCTGTCTTATAAATATAATCAGTATGCATCAAAAGTTCAACGTTTGAGGAAACATCGAGTCACACAGCAAAGTAACCAATAGTATTCCGTTACAATGTAACACACAACCATCTGCCAAACAATGGCAAATACAGTAAATGACTGATTCTAGCGAAAATATCCCTCCCCGCAACAACAACCGTTACCGTAAAGGACAATATAATGTTTCAAAGACTAACGAACTTGTCATAATTGTGTCTATGCAACTTATGGTTTCGATGATCGAAGACAAGCGCATTTGAGAGGAATTTCCGTTGATGATGTTATAATATATGCTTTCAACAGGTCTTTGATGCTCGACATATCACCACCGCTAGAGGAATGTTTGAAGCAATATGCAACCACATCAAATATGGCACAAATAAAGGAAACCTCAGGTGAGACTGAAACGGCGGTACTGCTCTTATGCCATAAAAATACAGTTTGGGTAACTAAAACTCATGGACCTGGAAAACCCATCTACTTTCTTAAACAAAACTGTATGATCGAACTTCTCATATATGCTCAATTTCGGGCAATATACGCCATACCTAATAATTATGTCTCCCCCAACTATGTTGGGGGGAGACATCTAGTGTTTGTGCTGTCTGTCTGTCTGTCTGTCCGTCTGTCCGTCTGTCTGTCTGGATGGATGGATGTCTGTCTGCCTGGATGGATGTCTGTCCGTCCCCTTGCCTTGTCTGCAAGATATCTTGAGAACTACTGGATGGAATTTCACCAAACTTGGATGGAAGCTTCATTGGGATAGCCCCCTCATTTGATTAGGTTTTGGTTTATGTGCGTGCATTCATCCGTGTCCGGTGTCCGTCCGTCCGTCCATCTACTTGTACATGTATATACAGGCCTTGTCTGCAAGATATCTTGAGAACTACTGGACGGAATTTCACCCCACTTGGATGGAAGCTTCAGTGGGATAGCCCCCTCATTTGATTAGGTTTTGGTGTGTGTGCGTGCATTCATCCATGTCCGGTGTCCGTCCGTCCGTCCGTCCATCTACTTGTACATGTATATACAGGCCTTGTCTGCAAGATATCTTGAGAACTACTGGACGGAATTTCACCCCACTTGGATGGAAGCTTTAGTGGGATAGCCCCCTCATTTGATTAGATTTTGGTGTGTGTGCGTGCATTCATCCATGTCCGGTGTCCGTCCGTCCGTCCATCTACTTGTACATGTATATACAGGGCTTGTCTGCAAGATATCTGGAGAATTACTGGACGGAATTTCACCAAACTTGGATGGAAGCTTCATTGGGATAGCCCCCTCATTTGATTAGGTTTTGGTGTATGTGGGTGCATTCATCCGTGTCCGGTGTCCGTCCGTCCATCCATCTACTTGTACATGTATATACAGGGCTTACCTGCAAGATATCTGGAGAACTACTAGATGGAATTTCACCAAACTTGGATGAAAGCTTCATTGGGATAGCCCCCTCATTTGACTAGGTTTTGGTTTGTGTGCATGCGTTCATCCGTGTCCGGTGTCTGTCCGTCCGTCCATCTACTTGTACATGTATATACAGGCCTTGTCTGCAAGATATCTTGAGAACTACTGGACGGAATTTCACCACACTTGGATGGAAGCTTCAGTGGGATAGCCCCCCTCATTTGATTATGTTTTGGTGTGTGTGCGTGCATTCGTCCATGTCCGGTGTCCGTCCGTCCGTCCATCTACTTGTACATGTATATACAGGGCTTGTCTGCAAGATATCTGGAGAACTACTGGACAGAATTTCACCAAACTTGGATGAAAGCTTCATTGGGATAGCCCCCTCATTTGATTAGGTTTTGGTGTATGTGCGTGCATTCATCCGTGTCCGGTGTCCGTCCGTCCGTCCATCTACTTGTACATGTATGTACAGGCCTTGTCTGCAAGATATCTTGAGAACTACTGGACGGAATCTCACTCCACTTGGATGGAAGCTACAGTGGGATAGCCCCCTCATTTGATTAGGTTTTGGTGTGTGTGCGTGCATTCATCCATGTCCGGTGTCCGTCCGTCCGTCCATCTACTTGTACATGTATATACAGGGCTTGTCTGCAAGATATCTGGAGAACTACTAGACAGAATTTCACCAAACTTGGATGGAAGCTTCATTGGGATAGCCCCCTCATTTGACTAGGTTTTGGTGTGTGTGCATGCGTTCGTCCGGTGTCCGTCCGTCCGTCCATCTGCTTGTACATGTATATACAGGCTTTGTCTGCAAGATATCTTGAGAACTATTGGATGGAATTTCACCAAACTTGGATGGAAGCTTCATTGGGATAGCCCCCGCATTTGATCAGGTTTTAGTGTATGTGTGCATGCATTCATCCGTGTCCGGTGTCCGTCCAACCGTTCATCTACTTGTACATGTATATACAATGAAAATCGCTTCTTTGCAATTAATATTTTTAGATACGCAGCTTTGTTTAAGATACTTATTGTTACATTCATTTTATAGCACTTTCCCTTAAATTATGTGCCCATTCAAGGCAAGGTGGGAGGTTGGGGGGAGACGTATGTTTTTGCTCAAAAAACAACCAGCATAGGCTTCATGCCGGAGCGGCAACTCAAGGGTCAAAGCGGAACCTCTAGTTATTTTTTTCATTTTAGCCAGTTGCGCACAATGCAACACTAAGAGAGGAGGTAGGTTGATCGATAGGGACAAGCCACGGGTGTAATTCCTATGTGCTGTCATAGCTCAGTCGGTAGAGCATCAGTGCGTTCAACCGGGGTCATGGATCGACCAATTTATTCTTTCTAAAAGTATGCCGTGATGGGAGAGAATTAGAACATGGGAACCATCTTAGATCTGAACATAGAGAAACCTTCATATCCATCAATTAATGCTCAAATTGTATCCATATTAACTGAACACAGGACTCAGGGCTTTGATTTACTGATTCTCGTTAACATATTGCTGAATTATGCTCATTGATCAACTCCATATTCAATACACTGTTATCACTACGGAGTTCGTATTATCATCCTTCTCAAGCTGCAATTGTAGATTATGCAGTCGGTTAATTGAAGACGGTTGTCTCGTGGGACGCGTGATGTTTTTTTGACTTTGAAGTTTAATATCTTCCATTGCATGATGTCCAAACAAGTTACAGCTTTTGGTCAAGTTGTTTGCAACCTATACTACTATGTATTGGCAAACAGCTGTGAACGGGTATTTAGTGAATAGAAATGCAGTTTAATAGGGGAAAGATGACCGTTTTATCCTTTCTATTACAGATCGGCTATTACAATATTCCCCGCCAGGATTGATGGAAAACATGATTACCGCGTCTGGAATGCGCAGTTGATACGTTACGCGGGTTACCGACAACCAGACGGCTCAATCATCGGCGATCCATCTAACGCTGATTTCACAGAGGTATATAGTTGCTTAATTTTCATCATATTCCTCATCAAAAGACTGTTATTGGATAATATTGACCGATACCAAAATACTGTAATTGTTTTATTATATGACCCAGGCGTCCCGTAACCTTCTCGTTAAGTTGGTGAAAGCAGTTAAAATACAACATATAGTAGGCATTTTGCTTTGCTCCTCGCGATGTCTGGCCTGCTTCAGCTACCGACGACCAATCCAACGGCTATTTCATTGGCTCAGAAGACGCACACGTCACGCCGAATCAATATCACATTTATGGACTCGCTTTGGAGTTAATATGGAAACTTAGCGATAGCCAAGGGGAAAAAGTAACGCACACAGTCATATAATAATCCTTGCTATGTTGTTGAATGTTCCACTGCGGCTGTATAGTTATTGAATATACCATAATTTCCTAGGTATTCAAATTCGTTTGGTAAACTCTATGAGAAATAATGAGTGTTCGATTTCAGAATACTATAAGATTTTCTACAGTCACCTTGTCCTATTTATCATTTTCCTCTCTGATTAATCCAGGACAGTATTTCGGTTTTTATTAAATACAGTGAAGAAGAACTAGTATTCATACTTCATATAAAATTCAAGAACCAAGGAGTTTTACGAATGAATACGAAAGAATGACTTCCTAAATCTCTGCTTTATCCCGTTTCATTCAAGATCTGTGAGAAAATGGGATGGAAAGGCAAAGGGGGAATGTTTGACATTTTGCCTTTAGTGTTATCGGCAAATGGCCATGATCCAGAGATGTTCGAGATTCCACGAGATCTAATCATGGAGGTACCACTGAAGCACCCAAAGTAAGTATAACTTACATGGACCAGGAGCTCGTCTTTTTCAATTTGCCTTTGTCACACATACCTCACTCAAGGCACATCAAATAAAATTGAGCCGGTTGTCATTGTTTCAGCTCGTAGCCACTTTACACTGAATGGTGACTGGAATTCTCCCTATAGATACGTCGTCGATGGATCTCTTTCCAGAATAATCATGCAAAGTACAAGTAATTGTGCTAACCATTTTGTTTTCCAGTTCTGTATTGTTGCGAACTTCTCCTCGTGAGAGTTTGTCGTTGTATATCTTCGTTGAAACTCTTTCATTCACAACCAGAAAGTGTTTTCTCAATTGCCAATAGGGGTATCTCTCTGGTAAACCAATTATAATAGCAATCATCCAGTTATAAATTAAACACCCGACGAACACTTTCCCAAGACACTTCGCTTCGATTTCGTGGACACACAACCAAGTTGTCCTTGACAATTTTACAATATTTCCTTGTGTATTGCGAAACAGGAAAACATTTCATCTGACCCTAAACAAAAAATAACATGAACACGTATCACAACCAGAAATAATGGTACGTGTGTACACGTCATCATAGAAAATAAGTCAGGATGTCGATGAACTGACCTGTATAAACGCATTGCAAATTGATTTTTCCTCTGCACCACGTGAACTGTGTAAAACTGTGGGGCGATATAACTGTATCGATACTGCTACACATATTACAACCTCTGGAGATCCATTGGGATATCAAATCTACGGATTATAACTTCAAGGACAGGAAGCAGACATGAATTATTTCTTCAGAATAGCCCAGATTTTCATTGAAACACGCCATATATATATTCGAGTATAAACGGATATGACCGTGCACTGCCAACAACTAAAACTGGTTACTATTAAACCTAAGATCTAAGAAACTGGACAGTGTGTAGAAAATTGTGGTCCAGTTACTGTGACATGAAAACCGGACATGGAAAACTTGATCGTGTGTACCAGGCTTTGTTTTATCTAAACATTTCTGCTACCGTCAGTTACAGAAAGGCTGATTTTATTTATTTCTAAACTTAACAGTAAGCCAAAGAGATTATAGAATACTTATTTCCTGGATGTCGTGGATGATCGGTACAGATACGGTACTATATTGTTGTTTGGCGTTATTTATCCTATTACTTCTGGTCAAGAATATCAATACCGTTTCTCGCAGTGGGACTATCCTACAGAGAGAACCCCCAAACAGTTCTGTTCGTCTCCTGGGTTCTATCTGTCAATGATGAATAATTTTGTATTATTGTTAAATTTATGGCTAGGCCCAAAGTAATTACATTACAAACGTGGTCATCAATCTCTGTGCCATGACTATTCACTTGTCTTCTCAGGTATCCGTGGTTCGCCGAGCTAGGGTTGCGGTGGTACGCCTTACCAGCGGTTTCTGGGATGCTGTTCGATTGTGGTGGACTGGAGTTCACGTCTTGCCCTTTTAATGGCTGGTATATGGGGACCGAAATCGGGGCGAGAGATCTGTGTGATCCATTCCGATACAACGTCCTGGAGGTATCTTTTCAATGAAAATAATGTTTTACAATGGAGGTTCCCGGTCTCTCCTTTCGACAAAAATAAAATTGTCTCTTCGTTTCATCAATGATGGAACATCATTAAATGATGAAAAATTTGAGTTATTCATATAGGTAAGACATGTTTCTCCTAAATATATCGGATCCTGAATGAGATATTTGACGATACCGTATTTACAAGATACGTTTCTTCTTAAGATACTGGATTTGATATTTGATAATAGCGAAGAAACGTCTCAATGACTGAAAGTATTTTCTGATTATAAATATGATCCATTCTGAATCTATGACATTGCAGAAAGTTGGCGAAAAAATGGGTCTCGATACCAGGAAAAGTTCCTCTCTGTGGAAAGACAGAGCGCTGGTGGAAGTAAACATAGCTGTCCTATACAGTTACCAGGTAATAATAACAACAACAGAACAAATAGAACAACAACAACAACAACAAAAAAAAGTCCAACAAAATTTGCTTCTTATTATCTGTATTAACGCGTAATACTCCCTGCAATAGAAGTAGACATTATCTTGTGCTTTTAAGAATCTTAAGAGAGTCTAATTATCAAAGGATAAGAATCAGCATACAGAAAGAAAATAAGTCATTTGACACCTTTTCTCATATGTTATTTTAATTTTACTAGCAAGCAAACGTGACTATTACTGATCACCATGCCGCCTCAGACTCCTTCATGAAACATCTGGAGAACGAACAGCGCCTAAGGGGTGGTTGTCCTGGTGACTGGGTTTGGGTGGTGCCACCGATGAGCGGCAGTATTCTACCAGTGTTTCATCAAGAGATGCTAAACTATAATATGAAACCATCATATGAATATCAGGTAAACATTTAATCAGTTATTCCTCAGGCCCGGGTCAGACATGACAGGTTACATAATATATTGCATATACACATGTACATGGCGGATGACATGAAGGTAAATAAATGAAAATTAGAATAGAGTAATTATAATACAATGGCAATCCTCATTATAATTCCATTGTTACCTATTAAAACTGAATATTTGATTATTCAATGAACTTGTGAACTATTCTCGCTTTTTATTTATACTTTTGTAATTCTAACGTTCACGTCCCTGGATAATTTGTATACAATGTGCCTATTATAACATCTAGTATAAATTTATCTAATATGTTCTATTTGTATCAAGTGTATACAATTCTTGTATGACCCTTCACTGTTACATTGTTGCAACAAGTATCAGAGAGGCGCGCGCGAAAACAAATGTTCAGTAAGATGTTTCTTAACAAAATGCTTCATTGGATGTTACTTAAGAACATGGAAACATTATCCTAAGAATGAAAATAGAGAAGCTTATACAAATTGGCAAATAGCATAATGATATCACAGGATTTTTGGCGAACAATACATATACACACATACATATGGAAATATATTATTAAATTATTTATGATAGAACAGAGAAAATAGCTGTGGGAAATAAATTCTGAGAGCAATGTTGGATGAGATTATAAATAATTTGAACGGAAATTAAATGAGGCACATAAATCATTACATAGCTTATAAAGGAAATCAGATTTCAATTGGCTTTTTCTTATATCTAGAGAAACGTGTTGTAAGTCTATAAATGGTGAAGTATAGGGGGGAGTTATTAATATGTCATCGATACACATAAAAACTTAAGAGACAAACATGTTAATTAAGTCAGTCATTCAGGAACATGTGTTAAAACAGACTATACACTTCACGGATGCGCTTGTTTGACCTACAAAAAAACTATAAGTTGAAAACTAAAACTGATCAAGACAAAATGTCTTCTCTGTCTGGAAGCAAGATGGAAGAGAAGTACCAAATTGGCATATCTGCCATGACCAATTGGAGCGATATTGCAGCTGTTCATTTGGAGAATATGAAGTATCCACACGGCCCCTAGCACCGGCTTAAGCGGAATTAGATACGCTAGCTCGGGAGCTATGATGACAGATCAGCTCAAACAACTCATCTTATGATAATGGATGCGCATCGTGGACGTAAACGCCTTAACATGGAGTAATCTGGTAAATGCAAGAAACCGAGAAAAACTAACATGTAATGTCCGACGTCGTACGGCTTAAATTTCCGACCGAAACAATAAACCTACATATATTTGTTGAGTGACAACACGCCCATGGTACTCATATGAACAGTCACAATCAAAGCGTGACTGAGATACATCATTCTTTAGATGACGACTTTACAACGAATATTATGGATTAAGAATACTGATCAGCGATACGGATTTGATATTTTTGGAACATCATGATGTCTTGCCGGCATCATTGAAAACTGTTGACCGCTTCTCTCTTGCAGGAAACAAGCCTATGTTTATGTATACTATGATTGTCTTTTTGAATTTGGTGCTAATACTGTTATATGGAAAATGGAATAGGTCTTTGGATTATGGACGCGGATATTCTCTAATGGACGACGGCTGGATTATGAATGACGGACTAGACGCTTGTAATTTTAACCTGTGTATGCCTGGATTCTGCTGGTGGACAAGTTGTCCCCGAGGCCGGGCCCCTGCACACCCAACACTCATAATGGATACAATAATAAGAAAAAATATGAAGACAGACCCGAGGAACCTTAGTGCAGGTTTCTCGGCCGAGTCTCTAATAGTTCGAAATGCACTAAGACCTTTTTCAATCCAAATGACAGATATATTTCTGACAGCAAAGCAAGGCCACAACATCAAACCTTGTAATATTGCGCTTGATGATTGTTTAGCACCGAATTCTACATGTAATAATTTCAAAATTTCTAAGTGTGGACATCGTGGATGTCTCACGTGTCCACTCTTTAATACTTCAGCTTCATTTAGTTCCGCGTTAACTGGTAACTCATATTCTGTTAACTCGTATGTCGATCTTAGTTGTTCTACTACAAACTGTATTTATTTAGTTTCCTGTAAGAAGTGTGGTCAACAGTATGTTGGCAAGACCACCCAAAGATTCCATCTTAGGGTGAACGGTCACAGAAAATCCGTTAGGAAAAAGCAATTGCTTATAGGTAAACATTTTTCTGGACCCGACCATGGCTGGGATAACTTTAGTATTCAGATCATAGACGTCGTCTATCCATCTACTAAGGATTCCCCCTTTGGATTTGAGAGAAAAATCCGAGAGCGGGAATTATTCTGGATGCTAGAACTTGGGTCAGTGTTTCCGTTTGGTTTAAATGATAATGTCAGTGGGTTCGGAAATGCTACAAACCGCCGTTTAAATATATCCAACATTACCCAACTATTTAAACCCCATCAACGGAGACATCGCAGCCATGGTTGGCGAAAGTTTAATAGTTCGATGATTCACGATCATATCACTTTAAATTACTTAGTGGGTTTAACTAACACACCCAATAGTATACATAGCTTACGTACAGTTCTGTATGCGTTACCTCTGAGAGCTTTAGATCAAATAGCCAGAGATATACAACAATCTGCGTCTTCAGGAAATATAATACCATCAAAAATCATTAAAGTATGTCAAGATATAGCGTATTTTCGGTTGTATCGTCCAGTGAACATAATCGAAACCTCTCAAGATCGGCTTTTCTTGAAACTCAACTACTTAGATAAAGGACTGGACATCATTAATTTACCTCGAATCCTGAATGATCCAGAGGTACGCAACGCTGTGCCAAACTATTTTAAGTTCACAGAACCTCCTTCCATTTCATATAAGTACACTAAATCTATAGCCACCAAAATATTCAATTACTCCAATGCTGTCCAGGAGTTTGACTGGAACTTATACACGTCAGGAGGCTATAGTTGTAATTGTGAATCGTCGAACTTTATCTATACACCATGCAAACATATTGTGACTGGTGACCTTGATGTGGTGAGTGATAAGGATCTGAAATTACTCCTGATGAAAGGACCTAAATATAGAGAGCCTAGAAGAATAAATCTGAAGGCCGACCAGAAGGTAGTCCTGTCTGCATCGGAACAGTACGTTATTGATTGGTCTAAGCGAGAAAAAGTTGAACCTACAGTACTCGCTGATTGGCTGGACCTCACCAAGAGCAAGTTCGTTGAAACAATCCGCCATATTGACAGAAGTACTCTTCCCCAAGCAAAACAAGTACTGAGAAACCTCAATTCGCAAGAAGTTCTAGCAAATCTCCAGAGTAAATTCGTCATAGTCCCAGCAGACAAAGCTCCGAATAATATAATATTCATATGTAAATATTACTATTACCAGGTGCTGGTTAAAGAATTGAGTGTAGACATATCTTCATCAAATACGTCTACTTACTCCCAAACTGCATTTACTCTGGAAGATTTATTTAACAATCACAAAAAGTTTCTCAGGGAAAGAGGTATTTGTCTTTCAACCAATCATAACGACATACCAAAACTATACTGGACTCCCAAAATGCTTAAATCACCTAGATTCATAGCTGGTTCTAGAAGCTGCACCACCAAGCTTCTTTCAACCCTATTGACGAGGGCCCTTCAGGAGGTAAAAGCATTTTGGGAAAGGTATTGCGTCATTATTTCTAAGAACTCTGGCGTTGAATGTATATGTGGATATTGAAAAACTCAAAATGTCTTACGGAAGAACTTGATGCTAAAGGTCACATACGTACAGACATGTATCCACATGGGATTTCTCGACTCTCTATACTACAATCCCTCATCAGGACCTTATTGACCGTCTAAGTTCATTAATAGTATCTGTGTTCAAGAAAACTGATCGTAGATATATTAATGTCAGAAGCCATAAAGCATTCTTTAGCTCTACTACATACAAGAGATATCATTGATGGGATGTTTCTTTGTTTATAGAGTTGCTTGAATTTCTCATTAATAATATCTATGTGAAATTTGGCAACACAATATATCATCAGCATATAGGTATTCCAATGGGTACTAATTGTGCACCCCTGTTGGCTGACCTGTATCTGTTCTCTTATGAATATGACTATATGCAGGCGCTTTCAAAAACTGATCCATTCAAAGCCCGTTCCTTCTCATTCACCAAACGCTATATAGACGATCTTCTCGCTGTGGATAACCGCTATATAAATGAGGCAGTGAAGGATATATATCCACCTTCACTGGATTTGAAGGAAACTACAGATAGCCCTACAGGCACATCTTATTTAGATCTCTACCTCTATAAAAATGAAGCGGGCATTCTCTCGTCGACTTTATGACAAAAGAGATGATTACAATTTCGACATCGTAAACTATCCCTTTCTGGATAGTAATATTCCAGTGGGACCTGCATATGGCGTATACATATCTCGCTTAGTAGCATTTGCTAGATCCTGTGTTAAATGTGATGATTTTAATCAACGTCACAAAACACTGGTGCAGAAACTTAAAAAACAGGGCTATTCCACCAAGCGCCTACAATCAAAGTTTCTCAAATTTGGCGATACATATCGCATGCTGATAGCAAAATACGAACGTAGCGTGCAAGATCTATGGCGCTACGTTTCGTAACTTGTGTCTAATTCCGCTTAACCCGGGGCTAGGGGCCGTATGAACCCATGTACTTCAAGACCTCATGGTACTCATATGAACAGTCACAATCAAAGCGTGACTGAGATACATCATTCTTTAGATGACGACTTTACAACGAATATTATGGATTAAGAATACTGATCAGCGATACGGATTTGATATTTTTGGAACATCATGATGTCTTGCCGGCATCATTGAAAACTGTTGACCGCTTCTCTCTTGCAGGAAACAAGCCTATGTTTTTGTATACTATGATTGTCTTTTTGAATTTGGTGCTAATACTGTTATATGGAAAATGGAATAGGTCTTTGCACTATGGACGCGGATATTCTCTAATGGACGACGGCTGGATTATGAATGACGGACTAGACGCTTGTAATGTACAGAGGGTGGGCCTCGGGGACTAACAGTCCACCAGCAGAATCCTACCATATACAGATAATAAATTGGAGCAATATACAAGAGGTGGGGGAAATTGACGACGTCTGGTGATTAAAAGCAACCATATGACTCTATAGGAACGACACCTAACATTGAGACCCTAGAATACGCTGGATTCTCGGACGTGGCTTTAGTATCTCAGCCGCGCTTTAAACGAGAGAAAAATGAGAGGAAAATAAAACTGGCGTATCTGACATGACTAAAATTCAATAGCTCATCTAAATACCGGATATTCAAGAGAGAAAATATGGGAGGAAAATAAAACTGGCGTATCTGACATGAATAAAATTCAATAGCTAACCTAAATACCGGATATTCAAGAGAGAAAATATGGGAGGAAAATAAAACTGGCGTATCTGACATGACTAAAATTCAATAGTAAATCATGGGAAATTACATTCTACTTACCCAAGGAGGACCCCAGGATCCACTCAATATGGCTTGTCTGTCTCGAAGCAAAATGGGAGAGAAATGTCAAACTGGCATATCTGTCTAAGAACTTTAAAGGAGAAATAATTAAAACATTAGAAATGCACGAAGAGAGTGGACATCTTGTCCAGAAATAACGATCCTTTGACTCAAATCTACCGAAAAGTTTTGACGACAATTCGATGACTTTGTTTAACACAGGAGGATCCGTGGAAGTCTCATGTCTGGAAGAAAGATCGCGGTAAAGGAAAACCTGATACTGATCGACCGAAAAGGAAATTCGGCTTCCGAGAACTGGCGAGGTATTTATTATGGCTTCTTAAAGAAATTCAAGGGTAAAAGGAGTAATTGCGGTAACATATGACAAAATTCCATAGGTGCTACTTTAGTAAAGCCAAAGGTAATCTCTTTAACTGTTCATAAAACGTTAAGTGTCTTACAGTCAAAATACGTCTGTAAGAGTTTGATGACTCAGAGTCAATAAGGACGTAAGACAGCGTCGACTGACGTCTAAAATTGGACTTTCGTCTATTTTTGGCTTAAAAAAATTCTATTCAGCCAACGTGTAAATGTTTCTTCGTCCAAATGGGCAATATTAGATTGGATTGGAGCACATTATTCGTTTCTCGGAGATGGTCGCACGAGGTTTCAGCCCGAAATCGCCAATCTGTTGTTTTGTTCACTGACCGTCTTATTCTAGCTAGGCCTATTGGTAAGCATTGTTGGTGATACATAATTCACTTCCCCTGTATTTAGCAATATTTGATAAAACATGTGACAAGATGAACATTTTCCTCTCTGCTATGTTTGCTCGTTTCTTTCTTTCTTTCTTTCCCTTTTTATACGCCCGCCAAAAGGCGGACGTATTATGTGATGGCGGTTTCCGTTCGTGTGTCCGTCTGTCCGTCGAGCCGTCTGTCCGTCCGCCGTGTCCGGTCTATATCTGGGACAGTTTTCTGTCTACAGTTCTAATTTTTGGTGAGTGGATACCCTATGGGGAGACGATGTGTCGCGTATCAAAATGAAGGTCGAGGTCAGAGGTCAAAGGTCACTGTCTACATCTGTGAACGTTTTCTATCCACAGTTGCAAATTTTTGTGAGTGGATACGCTAGGTGAAGACGATGTGTCGCGTACCAAAATTAAGGTCGAGGTCAGAGGTCAAAGGTCACTGTTGCCTAAAATCAGGAAATCATTGATCGTTGACAGTTTTCTATCTACAGTTCTAATTTTTGGTGAGTGGATGCCCTAGGGGGGAACGATGTGTTGCATACCAAATGTAGGTCGAGGTCAGAGGTCAAAGGTCAGTGTGACTGAAAAATCAGGAAATCATTAAAAATTTCTAATTTTTTGTGAGTGGATTCAATAGGAGGAAATGAAGTGTCGCATACCAAAAAATAGGTCAAGGTCAAAGGTCAGTGTGACCCCAAAATCAGGAAATTATTAAAAATAACATTTTTTTGTGCCAGTAGATACATTAGGGGGACACAATGTGTCACCTACCAAAATGTAGGTCAAGGTCAAAGGTCAAGGTCACTGTGACCCCAAAATCGTGGAATTGTTAAAAATCAAGATTTTTTTAGTCCATTGAGAAATTACGGGGATTCGTTTCGTCATGTACCGAAATTTAGATCCAGGTCCATAGTCAAGGTCGCTGTGACCCCAGAATCAAGGTCAAAGGTCAGTGTGACCTAAAAATCAGGAAATCAATAAAAATTACTATTAATTTTTTATGAGTGGATTCAATAGGGGGAAATGAAGTGTCGCATACCAAAAAAAATAGGTCAAGGTCAAAGGTCACTGACCCCAAAATCAGGAAATTATTACAAATAACATTTGTTGTCAGTAGATACATTAGGGGGACACGATGTGTCACATACCAACATGTGGGTCAAGGTCAAAGGTCAAGGTCACTGTGACCCCAAAATTGTGAAATTGTTAAAAATCATGATTTTTGTGTCCATTGAGAAATTATGGGGAGACGGTTTATCATGTACCAAAATTTAGGTCAAGGTCAATAGTCAAGGTCACTGTGACTTCAGAATCAAGAAATCTTTGAAACGTATTTTTTTTTTGTGTCAGTGGATACATTAGGGGGACATGTAGGTCAAGGCCGAACGTCAAGGTCACTGTGACCCCCAAAATCATGAGATTTATAAAAATCATGATTTTTGTTGTGTCCATTGATACATTGAGGGAAGACGATGTGTCCTGTACCAAAATTTAGGTCAAGGTCAAAGGTCAATGTCACTGTGACCCCAAAATCAGGAATTCATTACAAGTCACATTTTCGTATGCCTGTCGAAGACGAGGTCATGCAATGCGATGTTGCGTTCTATCCATTCATCCATTAACATTTGTTGTCCATGCGATAACTCTAGTTTCAAGGTATGGATTGGTACCAAACTTTGAGTATACCTTACTCGCATGGCAAAGAGGAGCCATACATCAATCGATCAAAGGTCAAGGTCACAGTCACCCAAAACTGAATCAAGTATAAGATGTGATATATGTTACATTCTCAGAAGCACAAAATTGTAGACCTTTCTCTGGTGTGCTAGCTACCAATTGGAATCAAGGCTATTAAACAAACTTGAAATTTGGACCAATATAATTCCAGATATACGGGCGTATATTGAAGCCCCTTGGGCTCTTGTTTCCATTTTTTTGTCGACTGTCAAAATGTGGGGGGCTTGCCCCCCAAGCCCCCTCCCCCTTCTTTTCTACGCGGTTTTGCAGCATAATTTTCGGTACATATTTCTCCATAATTGGTCATGTTCTTTATATGATATGATAATTCGTCAAACCTACGGAATCTCGGGGTTCTGACTCGGTATGAAATACGTCCTAGTGGTGAATCGGTACACAGCCAATACCTCTATGTCGGTTGTAAATTGATTCTCTAAGTTTCAATCTGTATATGCAATTTCAGAGCTGTCAAGTTCTCTGCCAAACTGATGGGTAAGGCTCTGGCGCGGAGGGTGAAGTGTACCATATTGTACGCCACAGAGACCGGCAAATCCGAACGTTACGCCAAGACGTTATGCGAGATATTCAGACACGCTTTTGACGCAAGGGTGAGTTAATGATAGAGATTAAAAGTTAATATTTCAAGTACATTAATGTTTTATGTGACAGAACTATGATATCAGGTAGAGTAATTATTAAACATCGGAGCAAATTGTGTGCTTTGGTAGACTGTGGATGTACGTGTATATATATTTACCCTGACAAATAGGCAGGTGGGCATGAATCGATATATTTATTCAGTGTGGAAGGCGTTGGATTTTTTTGTAGGTCGTGTGCATGGAGGATTATGACGTCATCGACTTGGAACACGAAGGTCTGGTCTTAGTAGTGACGAGTACCTTCGGCAATGGAGATCCACCGGAAAATGGCGAGGTAATATGTCCGAATTTTTACAACCCTGCAGTGTAGCATTGTCCATCTTTGCTCTGTAAGTACTTATCATGTCATCCAAAAAAGCGAATGGCGATGTCGTGGGCATATCATCTAAGGTGTTTCACATTGGAGGACGATGGAATATTAATCAGATGAACAAAATCTATATGATTGGCTGAAGTTCTTCAAATTTTCCCCACGGGCCAATGGAAATTCCCGATTTCTTTTTGAAACTTTGAATTGACCAATCAAGCCTGTGAAGACTTTGCACTGTTGTTTCTATAAAACGCTATTGTAACGCGGAGTGCAGTTTGTCGATTGTATGGGAAGCGACCCTTAAAATACAATATCAAAGAAAAACTGCCCATTGTTTTTCAGAGATTCGCCAAAGCGTTGTACGCAATAAAACACCCCGGGGGAAGCGCCGAGTAAGTATATTACCTCATAAATTTGAAAATACAATAAATACATAATGTTATAACCATTTTTTCTCCGATAGAGTAAATGAAAAATAAAGTAAATACGTGCTTCAATAGTTCGCTTCAAGACAGTTTTGTCTGGCAATGGTCTGAAAAACTAAAGCAGTTCATGTGTACTTTTTATTTCAGCGGTGAGTTCAGTTCGACGTCTTTCATTCGCATGAGTGCCTCCTCGGAACCGGAGTCGACCGTCACTCAGGCTGTATCTTCAGATGACAACCTAACTATGGATTCCGGGCCGCTTGGAAATGTCAGGTAATACCAATTTCAAAAACAGCCTTCATACACCATATAGAATAAACTTGATTTGAATAAGCAACAGTTGTTTAAAACATATTCACAAAAGGAGAAGACAACAATTTGGATAAATAAGAAAAACACCTGTTCTTATCGATACGGTCGACTATCCGATTATTGGATGATTCTGTTTTCTCCGACACAGAATAAACTGATCACGTTATCGAAGGCGGAATTGCTAATGATATTAAATCAATGTACCTTTCACACTTTGCTAGAATTAATATATTTTTTACATCGTTTTACCTTTCAATAATATACCAGCTATTTTCAGAACATCCCATCTGCTTGTTGACGTGTGATTCATTCAAAGTTTCTTCGGTATTTTCAAGCTTGCATACTTTGATAGCTAGATAAGTCTGTGTGTAAAGCTTGTTTCTCGCATTGTTTTATTTAGTCATATATCCCTTGTACAATGAATATATATATCTATCTGTCCGGTTAATGTTCCCGCGTCTTTTTGATATCTCTGATATTGCTTGATGGAAACGAAACAGCTTCCAACGTGCGATTGCTTGGCGTACATTGTTCCTGTTACATTTGTTCACTAACACATCCAGGCATGGCATGAACGAGTTTGTCCGTGTTTGAATCTGGGTGATACCTCTCTTTGGATCTATGCTCTTTGTCGGTGCCTGTTCTGCCCCATGTCGGTATTGCCTTATCAGCGCCCGTTGTTGGGTTATGCGTCTTTATGCAATTTCGTTTCTTGTTCCTTGGTGTGATCTTGTTAGATTTTCTCTTCCCTAAATTTGGAACCATGCCAGTGTCTCTTTACCAGTAAACATATTTCTGTGGCGTAAACTTGTTGAACTTCTTCATCCATTGTCATATGTTGGAGCTTGTTGGTTGTTTGCAGAATCTCTCAGATTCGTTAACGGCATTGCCTTGTCTGATCATGATTTATCTCAGTTTGCGGCGCACCCTATTTTCACGGTCCAAATCGGCTCCCCCGGCTTACACCGACAGTCTACAGGAATGTTCTGGTCCCCTGGTTAACGTGAGGTACCAATTGTTGTATTGTTATCGTTTTCATCATCACTGGTTGTGTCTGATAGGGGATGCCCGACTTTATACACGACTACACGTTACCCGTCACCTACACATTTCTCATTCCTCGTATGGCTCACACTGCCCCTGTTGTATTACTACCCAGCGGCACTGACGGGGGCACGTATACACACATGCACGCACGGCTCCATTCGTAGAAGATTATGAAGCACCTGATATCGTGATGGCGAACTCTTGATTACTTCTTCGTTTTACCTGGTTGTGTCCTTAACATGTTTGGATATGGAAGGTCCAACAATCAACGAGTTTCAGTCATTGTTTCCATAATGCCTTTTGTCCTAGATCGGGAGTGTAATTCTTGAAATGTAAGAATATAGATATTTGTCCCGACAGTTTTCACGATGACTATATATACATATATATTGTTCAAGTCTTCATATCAATCTGGATATTCTTTGATCTTTTACATAAATGCTATATTATATGTGTCTGTTGATCTGGCTGATCGAACTATCTAGATCAAGAGCTCAAATGCGATGTTGAGTTATTAGGTAAATTATAATTTCGCGGAAATAAAACACAGAACGTTCCTTCTATTCATTTAAGAGTCAGGGCTTCTGTATTTTTAATGTATTCTTCATTGTCCTATTTCGGAAACATTTTTTGGTAAATATAAAATCAGTAATAGTATAATGAAGCTTTTTCAAAAGGTAGATATCAGTAATAAAAACAGGATGTTTCTTTGATCTTTGAGTGACTACTTCATATGCAGACTTATATACACAAACCCATTTGTCAGGTATTCCGTATTTGGACTGGGATCGCGTGCCTATCCAAACTTCTGTGCCACAGGTCACTATATGGATAACATTATGGCCCAGTTGGGTGGGGAGAGGATTTCTACGATGATGGAGGGAGATGAACTTTGTGGTCAAGAGGAATCCTTCAAGAACTGGGCCAAGGAATCGTTTAAGGTATGTAACCGCATCTAGATAATAGGCACCAATGACATTTGCATAGGACGTGACACAACGGACGAGTGCGACAAACTGCTCCCTGGGTGACACGCCAAAAACACAGTAATGCCAGTCGACACAGTTAAAACTTGCTAATTCCAGACATTCTCTGGAGAGCTCTTGTCCCATCCAAAATCGCACGATCGACATATTTTTCCTGTCATCAAGAGGTGGAATCTATCTCAGCTAAGCTTTGATTCATGGAGTTGTGAATCAGAAAGGTCCTAAATGACTGCTATGCTTCCCAGCTATGTCCCTAGTGACTTTCAATGACCAGTACTTCGCAATATATTTTTTTATCTTCGAGTTAAATAGAAATCACAAGATCACAGAATGAACCAACCCAGGCAACTAGGGGTTACGAACGAACAACCCCTCCATTTGAGGGGGTAAAATGATAAAATATCTAATCTCAAACAATAAGGATCCTGAAGTATATCAAATTGCGTGAAATGAATCCGACAGCTTCAAAGGTGATGAAAACGACATCGTTTCAGAACTGACTATACGCCTAGGCAGGTCAACTTAGCTCTGTTACTTTGTTTGAAGAATATATTCCGGGTAAGACTTAAATTTGAAAATGGAGTCCTAATCACCAATCAGAATGTGTCTGACTACATCAACGCGTTTTCATATACTTTGGCGTGTCTGTCTACAGGCGGCCTGTGAGACGTTCTGTGTGGGAGACGACATCAACATGAAGGAAGTGACAGGTGCTCTGTCCAAGTCCGACTTCAGTTGGTCACCTGGGAAGTTCCGCCTCACACCGGTAGATAACGAGAAGGAAGTTCCCTTATGTACAGGTCAGTCATATTGCCCTTATTTTTTGTAATTTCTCTTGGCATTCCTACTGATGTGTGAGCATTGTATGTACACATCTATTACTCCTGTGAGTCTTGAGCACAAGATAATAAAATTCCCCGGGCTAATGTTTTTGTGCTTAAGATGTACTGGCCAATAATGGTGTTTTTTATAACCCATCAGTTGCACTAACAACAGACTTATAATTCTATACAAACAGTATATTAACATGAATATTTTCTGATAAAGAGGAAAGAATCATCTCAAAGTAATCAATAGTAGGAGAATAACTGTTTGACCTGTTATTTTCACTATCAGGCCTCTCCAAGTTACACAACAAGACAATCATGCCCTCCAAGTTGACATTCCGCTGTGATCTACAAGCACCGGAGTCCAAGTAGGTATTCTGTTGGTTATTTCTCAGCTATGAGTAATTTATTCCACTCTCTCGTGATTCTATAATTACCTTTAGGAAACTCAAAGTAACCATGGTCGAAATCACGTGGAATTATTTGTTTATATAGATCATTTTTGCATTCCTGAAGTTGCTGTTATTTTATCTTTCACAGTCGTCAAACCATATTATTAAAGATGGACTCACAGGGCGCCTCTGAGTTGATGTACCAACCAGGGGACCACGTGGGAATTTTCCCAGCGAATCAGAAGGATCTGGTGGACGCCATATTGGCTAGGCTGTACAACGCGCCACCGAGCGATGAACTAGTCAAGATAGAAGTACTACAAGAACGATCAACCCCTCTGGGTACTGTTTAATTATGACTTTGTTATTCGAAATTGTACGACGTCAATATTTTGAAACACTTTTTGCAGAGTTCTGTTCGCGTTAATATTATATTCAGAACATTGACTTTCAAGCGAATTACAACTATATGAACAGATATTTATTGTTGTTAATTAATGGACGACATGAAAGACGCTTTTATCCGCACTTCATTTGTGTTTTCTCCATCTAAGGCACGATGAAACAGTGGAGCCCAGTCGAAAAGTTTCCAGCATGCACGCTGAAGACGGCTTTTACACATTACCTTGACATCACAACTCCACCAACACCTATGATGCTTAAAATGTTGGCAACACAGGCGAGTCGAGACGACGATATGGAAAAGCTCGAGAGTCTGGCCACGGTTAGTTACACGAACAAGATAATGGAAGAATATTAATGTGAAATATGAATATGGCAATATCAACTTCACAATTTGTGATTCTTCAGGTTTTCCCACTGAGGAATGATAATGATAAGGAAGTTTCCTCCGGGATACATTTCTCTCATTGAATCGACTAGCCTTGGTAGAGCCCTGTGCTGACGCAGTATAACTAAGCGGTAGAACACATCTCTCCATTGGTTCAATTCTAATTTCAGGATCCTCAGGCTTATGAGGAATGGAAACACGATCTCTCTCCGAACATTGCCGAAGTGCTGGAATTCTTCCCTTCCTTGAAAGTATCTCCGACCCTGTTAATCACTCAGCTTCCACTCTTACAACAGAGATTTTACAGTATAAGCTCCTCACCACAGACCTATCCCGGGGAGATTCACGCCACTGTGGCTGTCGTCCAGTGGAGAACACAAGGTTAGTATAGTTCTACAACAATGGTTTTACAGTATTAGCTCTCCACCACAGACCTATCCCGGGGAGATTCACGCCACTGTGGCTGTCGTCCAGTGGAGAACACAAGGTTAGTATAGTCCTACAACAATGGTTTTACAGTATTAGCTCTCCACCACAGACCTATCCTGGAGAAATCCATGCCATGGTGACTGTTGTCCAGTGGAGAACACAAGGTTAATCACCACAGACCTATCGTGGGGAGATGCATGCCATGGTGACTGTTGTCCAGTGGAGAACACAAGGTTAGTATAGTCCTACAACAGAGGCTAATCACCACAGACCTATCGTGAGAAGATCCATGCCACTGTGGTTGTCGTCCAGTGCAGAAAACAAGGTTAGTATAGTCCTACAACAGAGGTTTTATAGTATTAGCTAATCACCACAGATGTATGGTGGGGGGATCGACACCACTGTGGCTGTCATCGAGTGGATGATACAAGGTTAGTATAGTCGTACAACAGAGGTTTTACAGTATCAGCTAATCACCACAGATGTATCGTGGGGACATCCACACCACTGTGGTTGTTGTCGAGTGGGCGGTACAAAGTTAGTATAGTCCTATACAACAGAGGCTTTACAGTATCAGCTAATCACCACAGATGTATCGTGGGGACATCCACACCACTGTGGTTGTTGTCGAGTGGACGGTACAAAGTTAGTATAGTCCTATACAACTGAGGCTTTACAGTATCAGCTAATCACCACAGAGGTATCGTGGGGACATCCACACCACTGTGGTTGTTGTCGAGTGGGCGGTACAAAGTTAGTATAGTCCTATACAACTGAGGCTTTACAGTATCAGCTAATCACCACAGATGTATCATGGGGAGATCCACACCACTGTGGTTGTTGTCGAGTGGGCGGTACAAAGTTAGTATAGTCCTATACAACTGAGGCTTTACAGTATCAGCTAATCACCACAGATGTATCGTGGGGACATCCACACCACTGTGGTTGTTGTCGAGTGGGCGGTACAAAGTTAGCATAGTCCTATACAACTGAGGCTTTACAGTATCAGCTAATCACTACAGATGTATCGTGGGGAGATCCACACCACTGTGGTTGTTGTCGAGTGGACGGTACAAAGTTAGTATAGTCCTATACAATTGAGGCTTTACAGTATCAGCTAATCACCACAGATGTATCGTGGGGAGATCCTCACCACTGTGACTGTCGTCTAGTGGATAGTACAAGGTTAGTATAATGTCCAGAAGATAGAAGTTATACAGTATCAGCTCCTCTCAGCAGATCTATCTGGGGGAGATCCATGGATACTTGCCCTAGTCCAATGGAGTAGTGGTATACACGGTTCTTTGGTCCACCAGCAGACATTTTACATTCCAGTGGAGAACGGAATATTAGTATATCCAGCAGATGCTAGAGTATTAGATTCTCATCGAAGACCTATCGTGTGAAGTTTCACGCCAGGATGGTGACGTCTTTCATATAGAGTAGCTCCTCGCATTAGCAGACCCACCCTGTGGAGTTCCACGCCACTATAGCATTAGTTCAGTGAAGTGATGATGTGAGGATAGTCCTCCACATAGATTAGCTCCTCGACTTAGCAGACCTATCTGGTAAGATCTACGCCACTATAACCGTGGTTTAGTGAAGGACACAGTGTTGAGATAGTCCTCCACATAGATTAGCTCTTCGACTTAGCAGACCCATCTGGTAAGATCTACACCATTATAGCCGTGGTTTAGTGAAGGACAAACTGTTGGGACAGTCCTCCACATAGATTAGCTCCTCGACTTAGCAGACCCATCTGGTAAGATCTACACCATTATAGTCGTGGTTTAGTGAAGGACACACTGTAAGGATAGTCCTCCACATAGATTAGCTCCTCAACTTAGCAGACTCATCTGGTAAGATCTAGGCCACTATGACCGTGGTTTAGTGATGTCACGATGCTAGGATAGTCCTCCGTATAGATTAGCTTCTCGCCTTAGTAGACCGATCTGATCATATCTACGCAAGTATGGCCATGGTTCAGCGAAGGATGCAATGTTGGTATAGTTCTCCATATAGATTAGCTCCTTACCTTAGCAGACCTGTCTACGTCTCAAGCTATCTATAGGACACAAGGTTAGGATAGTCCTCCACAAAGACGAGCGGCTCGCAGTATCCGAGGGACCATACCCCACCCTTCAAGTTTGGATTTAGAACTGGATAACATCTACAGTCATATACCTCTTCAAAAATCATTACTAGAATTTGCCACCTCAGGTGGTACCAGTTTCGACTCTGGCCCATGGACTAATACGCCACTATAGCCATGGTTCAGGGATGTCGCAATGTCGCGATGTTCTTCATATAGGTTAGCTCCTCACTCGCTAACCTATAGGTTAAAAACTATAGGTTAGTTCCATGTGGGGAAATATACGACAGGGCTTCGGTTCAGTGGAGCACACACGTTTAGGGTTACAACTCAGCTCCTCGCAGAATAGAACACGCCAATATTTTTTCTTCTATTTTGCCCCTGTAAGCCCTGGATTAAACAACTGAAAAAGTATTCTGGTATTCTCCACGGTATTTACATTATACCCATACATCACCCAAGCCATTGTGGTCGTGATTCAGCGACGAACACAAGGTTATTGTTACAGATATCATCATGTTTAGAACATTGTTGGTTTCTGAAACGCGTCCGCTTCCGAATCCTCCATAGTTTTTTGTACTTGTCGAACGCGAAGGCTTAATTAAAACACATGTTACTTTCGATAAAAAGATTTTAATATTCTGTGAGAAATTTTGTATTGAACATAAGAATACAATGGTTATATGTATTCAACGTTTATCATGAGCACTATTTATTTATTTTTATTATAATTATTTATTTAGGTGGCGCTGGTCCAGTCCATTATGGTGTGTGCTCGAATTGGTTGAACCAATGCGAGGTGGGAGAGACCATACCTTGTTTGGCCAGGGCGTAAGTATATTAACTACGTTATCAGCTACAAATATTCTGTTCTGTGGGGGATAAATTATGTGATGCAGAATAAACGTGCTCTATGTAACAAAATTATAATGCTCGTGGTGGTTCAAGCTTCAGCTGAGTTATATCTTGTTTGTATCATTTGTTTTAGTCTTTTATATTGAGGAACATTGTGGCATATCTCTCTTATAATTGAGAATTGCTGAAGTTCTTTATTTTGCAGAAACTATACGTTATACGTTTCTTCAATTTGGTTTTGTTCTTACTTGGGTTGAGTGAAAGTAAACGTCGTCAAACGGAATTCGGGTTTTGAGTTTATCTACACAGTAATGGACCACGGTTGTCTATGAATATTGACACCGATTGCACTTGGGCATACCCCTGCCATCCTGTCAAAATGACTATATAAGTGTATTGTTATTCAAATCCACAACAACAACAACAACAACAACAACAAAACAACAGTGAAATACTGTTTTCAATTTTCCACCACAGTGCTCCAACCTTTTACCTTCCGGAAGATAATACATTGCCTTGTATCATGGTGGGACCAGGAACAGGAATTGCGCCGTTCAGAAGCTTTTGGCAACAGCGGAGAATTGACATAGATATGATACCTGTACCAGAACGTAAGTATGAGAAGAGAATGGGGTATAAGGGCTTGATGTCAATGGATGGCCTACATCATACGAGGTCTGGTAGTGTATCATAGAAAATAAATATAGTAATCAGTGCTCCATTTAGTTCAATCTATTCAAGGAGGCCGATCTTTTTAATTTATTAATGACTACAATTAAACGAAACTGCAGTTATACATATTTGTGTGTTGGCAAATGCAAAAGGACATTTTCACCCACTGATTACTGTTTCAAACTCTCAGTAACCCATAGAAATTTGCATGTTAGACCACTTCTCTTTAATATTGTCGAGATGATGGGAGAAAACAGACTAGACTTCATGTGGAAGAAAACTAGAACAGCTAATGAGGGTCACTATGTAAACATAGCTCGACGTTTGAAAATCAGTATGGTCGTTCACGAGTGTTTCAAATGCGACAATTTCCTCCTTGTTTTCTCCATTGGATCGTGAGAATTACAACAGGATAAACAAATGAATTAAAATTTTCAGACGGGAACAAGCGCGGGTGGGGCGAGATTTCTCTTTACTTTGGCTGCCGTCAGTCTGGAGTTGATGAAATCTATAAGGACGAAGTGCTGCAGGCGAAGGCGGACGGTGTCATAACCAAATTCTTCACCGCTTTTTCCAGAGAACCGGATATGCCGAAGGTAAAATTAGCAGACGTTTACATATTGTATGACCTCACTCATTAAATAGAGAAATAACTTTAAGCTAAACGTGCAGACAAACAATAAGAACGTATGTATTTTAGTCTGACTACTAATTTATAGCTCTGAAACTGTATTATTGTTACGAATTTTCTTTCACAATCAAAGAAAAATACTTGGTGGCCGTTCCAAACTTAAGAGAGAAAACTTATAATTTCAAATGTTGGAGAGAGATTTTATAATTCCAAACTTAAGGGGGAGTTCTTATAAATCCAAATGTAAGGGAGAGCCTTTATAACTCCAAACGTAATGGACAGTTCTTATAAATCCAAACGTAAGGGAGAGCCCTTATAATTCCAAACGTAAGGGAGAGCCTTTATAATTCCAAATGTAAGAGACAGCCTTCACAATTCAAACGTATAGGAGAACTCTTATAATTCCAAACTTAAGGGACAGCCTTTACAATTGCAAACGTAAGGGAGAGTCTTTATACTTGTGAACGTCAGTGGGAGCCCTGATAATTGCAAACATAAGGGATTCTGCTGGTGGGCTGTTAATCCTCGACGCCCGCCCTCTGTACAGGCCATTTAACAAATATATGTAGGTTTATTGTCTTACTGGAAAATTTATCACACTACATCGGGCATTACAGGTTAGTTTTTTCTGGATATTCTTGCATTTACCACGTTTACCTCATGTTGAGGCTTTTACTCCATCAGACGCCCTCGATGCTCATCCAATAACATCAAATAAGTTAATTATTTGAGCTGATATGTCTTCACAGCTCCCGAGCTATCGTATCTAATTCCGCTTAAGCCGGTGCTTGGAGCCGTCTGGTTACTTCATAGTTTCCACACGAACAGTTGCAATAAAAGCACGGCTGAGAAACCAAGGCTACGTCTTAGAATCTTCCGTATTCTAATCTGAATGTGAGATGCCGGGGGAGGTTTTCCTGTGGAATTATATGGTCGCTTTTAGTCGCAAGACAACAATTTTTTTCACCTCTTACAAATCTGCCTAATTCATTATATGTATATGGTAGAATTGTGCTGGTGGATTGTTATCCCCGAGGCCCGCCTACTGTACAGGTCATTTGACGAATATATGTAAGTTTATTCTTTTGGTGGAAAATTTACAGCACGACGTCGGACATCATTCCTGAATTTTTCCCTGTTTATCACATGTTGATGCGTGTACTCCATCAGACGCTCTCGATGCTCATCCATTAACATCAAATGAGTTACTTATTGGAGCCGATCTGTCATCACAGCTCCCGATTAACGTATCTAATTCCGCTTAATTAAGCCGAACGTAAGAGAGAGACTCTATAATTCCAAACGTAAGTGAATGCGTTTGTAATTCCAATTCTTTTATGACCTCAACATAAGGGAGAGCCTTTATAATTCCAAACCTAAGGAAGAGCCTGTATATCTTCAAACGTAATAAAGAGTCAGTAGACATCCAAAGGTACGAGAGAGCCTTTATAATTCATATTCCTTTATAACCCCAACATGATGGAGAGCCTTTACAATTGCAGGACAAAAAACCCCAGGTTTTCTACACAGATTCACATGTGGAACTCTCAAACGATTTGTATTGTACGAACGTTTATCGTGATCCTGTATAGAGACACAATTTATCTTGTATCGCAAAGTCTCCCATGTCAGGAGTTGCCAAGGCAATGCTCCACATATTTGTCTATTGTAGTTTTGCATTGAAAGAGAGCTTAAAACCCTCAGATGTATATCAACATAAAATATCCATAGCTTGTGTTAATCAACAGTGTGCCATATGCCATTGTCGATGACTTGGAATATCCATAGCTTGTGTTAATCAACAGTGTGCCATATGCCATTGTCGATGACTTGGAATATCCATAGCTTGTGTTAATCAACAGTGTGCCATATGCCATTGTCGATGACTTGGAATATCCATAGCTTGTGTTAATCAACAGTGTGCCATATACCATTGTCGATGACTTGGAATATCCATAGCTTGTGTTAATCAACAGTGTGCCATATGCCATTGTCGATGACTTGGAATATCCATAGCTTGTGTTAATCAACAGTGTGCCATATGCCATTGTCGATGACTTGGAATATCCATGGCTTGTGTTAATCAACAGTGTGCCATATGCCATTGTCGATGGCTTGGAATATCCATAGCTTGTGTTAATCAACAGTGTGCCATATGCCATTGTCGATGACTTGGAATATCCATAGCTTGTGTTAATCAACAGTGTGCCATATGCCATTGTCGAATGACTTGGAATATCCATAGCTTGTGTTAATCAACAGTGTGCCATATGCCATTGTCGATGACTTGGAATATCCATAGCTTGTGTTAATCAACAGTGTGCCATATGCCATTGTCGATGACTTGGAATATCCATAGCTTGTGTTAATCAACAGTGTGCCATATGCCATTGTCGATGACTTGGAATATCCATAGCTTGTGTTAATCAACAGTGTGCCATATACCATTGTCGATGACTTGGAATATCCATAGCTTGTGTTAATCAACAGTGTGCCATATGCCATTGTCGATGACTTGGAATATCCATAGCTTGTGTTAATCAACAGTGTGCCATATGCCATTGTCGATGACTTGGAATATCCATCGGATCATACCAAACTTCATACGGACCACAAACAGAGGGACTGATTGCTGCTTAAAGCAATCTCAATCATTATAAATACTTCATTGAAGTTGTGGGAAGCGATGAATTTGGGACAGGTTTAGTCTGCCGATCACCTGCCTAGTTGCAAACGATGTACGAGATATCCTCGCTACAGGCGTCTACATCAAACGAAACATATCTAACGCGGAGCTCGGACCGAGGCCATCAATCGACGGCTTCGCTCCTACCTAAGTCACAAACCACTTAATAATCGCCTTAGTAAATTGGCAGAGCACATCTTGAGAAAAACTATATTCCCTAATATTCGCCGCCACAAATGACCCACCACGCCAGGTAGCCTGGCTTTTTCGCTCAAACATATAAAAAAATTCAGCATACATTCTCCACCAGTTTTTCGAGATAAGACCGCCAGAAATAGGGTCATCCAGCCCGAAACCATCACGGCAAATGTTGGGGGTGGCCAATCAAACTGGCCCAGATTTTTTCCGATTAAAATTTGAAAAGGTGGTTTTGATATATTTGAGATTTAAATAGTATATAAACATTATAAAATACGTCACAGACCTGCATTTTAGGTATAATGGTCAATCAATGTTCGCCGGATGTCAAATCCTGATAATAATGTTACACCCAGAAGCTTCAATGGAGGTTTGTGACCTATTGTGCGAAATGCATTGTGACTTATTTGCCTGTCGTTATCTGTCGTATAAGTCCAGTACTGGAAGATGTGTATACATTGTAATATACAGCTAAGTTTACCCGGATTGGTCTTAAGACATATTCATGGGTCTTTGTTGAATATAGTGGCACTTCAATATGATCCAAATACACTCACCAAAGTTGATGGTCTTTGTTGAGTATAGAGATACTACATGATGAACCAGATTCACTGCATATGTGATTCTCTGGGAATCGCTAAACCAAATGAAACTGAGCGATCTGTTAGGAGGGTTGTATTTCGACAACCCGAAATTCAGGTGGGATCTTCCTAACTTTGCAATACTTCGTAAACTCCTGGTTTCACGAAGACAATTGCCAAAGTTTAGCAGGTCCCTGTATTAAACTTTTGCGATTGTCGTATTTTAAACTCGTATTCCATTTACAGACGTATGTTCAAGATGTTCTGCTGAAAAATTCCGAAGAGGTCTTCCGAGCTATCGTCCAGGATGGCGGACATTTTTATGTGTGCGGGGATGTATCTATGGCATCTGATGTGTCCAATACCCTGGAGAAGATTCTGCAAGACTCGGGAACTATGTCTAGCGAAGCGGCGAGGAATTACGTGTTGAAACTGAGGGTAGGTTCGAAGAATGCTTCACTAGCCCAGTTTGAACTGCGATTTACGAGTGCGACGCGGTACTCTACCTTTCTTGAATATTCTTTCGGACGGAAGCCGTTCCGATCTAGATTTTCATATTTCAAATACATGAGGGAATTGTCGATCTTTGTAATGGTATTTCAGAATGATCTGACTTTTGCGATGGTTCAGTAGAGACAAATTTCTTCGATCAAAATAGTCGTCATAATGGCTGAACATTTTTCTTATGAAGCTAAGAAAACACACATCAATTCATGTACACTTTTTCATAATTAATACAGTAATATTCACAAACTTCAGGGTGAAGCTGAATTAGAGTCATCTTCTAACACGTTTCGCCGCAGAACTAGACAGGGAAATACTCAGTGGACGATGGATAACTGCTCAGTATCGGATTTTACATTTGTAGGCCTACGTATTCTCTCACAACGCCGTTAAAGGAAATATTTAAACTAGACAGACATATACATGTACTTGTAGGGAAAGTAGGAAATATAGTACAGTTACTAAAATGAGAACATGGGACACGCGTTAAAAGGAATAACTGAAATATTGTCGAATTTAATATCTGCCTTTCCATTTTATACTACAGGACGCTAATCGATTCCATGAGGATATCTTTGGAGTGACTTTGCGAACCTCAGAGGTAACGGACCGTAGCAGGGATCAAGCAACCCGAACGTGGAAATACATAGAAACCGCAGGGAAAGGAGGGAAGTCTTCCTCCACAAAAGACACGGCCAGTATCATTGTTGCTGCGGTATGTTGCAAATGTTATTTACATCATAGGGAGTAGTAGTCTTTCATGAGTATTGACATGTACTATATGAGTAAAGAACCTTTGTCCTTGAGCTGGAATAAACTCTGAAGAAATCCAAACGTTGTAAATCTAAAAAGAAGATTATTATTATAATTATAATAATATAATAATAATAGGCTTTATTTATGCTCGATAAAAGCTAACGCCTTTCTGCCAGAGGGTCGAGTCATGCATAATATATACAATTAAGAACACAATGTATACGCTAGTAGACACAGACAAAACTCTTTTGCTGCTAATTAAAAATATAGATAGCGTTTGTAGTCTAATAAATAAGTAAATAAATATATAAGAATTGCACACAATATATTATAAACAATTAAGAATTAATCATATGCCTTAGAAGAACAGATTTGAAAATGTTCAGGCTCGCAGTTTGATTAATCTCCTCGGGTAAAGAGTTCCACATAGCACAGCCATTGTATGAACAACTTTTCTTAAATAGTTCGGATTTGTCTCTTGGAATATATAAACAGTTAGACTGTGCTGATCTCGTAGTTCTGCTGCGAACGTTTTCTCACAAACTGAACACAACTACTCGAAAAAAAAGAATTTATCCCAAGAAGCAACTTGTACATTTGAACCGCTTCATTGTAGCTCACCAATTTTTGGAAAGACAGCCAATTAAGTTTAAGAAATAAATTAGATATGGAAGTAGAATAATCGTATGAATATGATAACATAAAACAGTTATAAAGCGTAATTCGAGCATGAGCATGATTTTTCTCAGCCTATATATTAAAAAGCCAACCTTAAGACAAACATTGTTGACTTGCTCTTCCCTTGAGAGATCTTGATCTAACATGACACTCAAAAGCTTTTCACATTTCCAGTTTACAATATTTTCCTTTTGAAAGAATACATTTGAGTTACATTCTTGTCTCCACCTTTTTTGCTTGGTTGTTAGTAACATTGTTCTTGTTTTAGTAGGATTTACACACATTTTGTTTTCTTTAAACTATTCTGACACATCATTCGCAGTTTCGTTCAGATTCTTTTCAATTTCACATGTGTCTTTTCCTTTGGCAACTGCAGAATACACTTATCACTGTACAAGGGGAGGTCGTTTATAAATAATAAAAAGAACAACGGACCAAGTTTAGAACCTTGTGGTACCCCTAAATCTACAGATAGATCATCACTAAAACTTGGTCCTATAGACACTTGCTGACGCCGTCCTTGGAGGGAGGACTTAAACATCGTCAGCGCTCGGTTGCCGCATCTGTAAATCGACATTTTCTTTAAGAGCAGGGTGTGGTCCACTAGATCGAACGATTTACGGAAGTCGATTAATAGTAAGCCAATCATATTTCCGTTATGTATGTCTCTATATAACATGAATCCATCAAATTTTTAAAGCGGTTTGACAGGAATGGAATTTTCTGAAACTAGATTGATTTTCAGACAGAAAATTATATGCACTAACAAAGTCGTATAAATGGTTATGTATATGTCTTTCTAGGAGTTTCGATACGATGGGTAAAATCGCAATAGGTCGATAATTTGATGGCTTCTCACGATCTCCACATTTGAAAAATAGCACAATTTTGGCGATTTTCCAAAGGTTCAGGACATAAGTGAGACTTGGGACCAAAACTTCGGATGAAGTCCACCTAGACCAATTGCTTTTTTGAGCATCTTCTCAACATAATCAATAGTCATTAAAGGAATTTCAAAAGATACTGGAACACGGAAGGTAATAAACTATCCAAACAACACCGGGATAGTGCCCCACACAAAAATCAGTATTTTGTCGTTCCATTCTTTGTGTTTGTTCTGCTAAAGTACATTATTTCAAAACTTGTAAATCGTAAATCAATTGATCAATGAATAAGGGAGATAACTCTCAAATCTGTGATTGCTCTGCCCGAGAGGGCGCCATCATTGGCTGAATAAAGTATCTATCTATCTATCTATCTATCTAAACTGTTTAACCCTATCTGATTGGGCGTTTGGCCCGGGGAGGGGCCATTTCGCCCTCCCCCTAATTATTTTTGTTACGCCTTGAGCTCGGGGGCTGAAACTTACCACACTATACCCTTGGGTCAAGCTCCACCGGAAAGGGGGAAAAATCCAAGATGGCCGCTATGATGACGTCAGATTTTTCGAATTTTTCATTTATGTAATTTCTCTGCAAAAACTGTGTGATAAATTAGTAAATATTAATGTGATGTGAAATAAAATAGTATTTGTTCACTTTTCATCGCGGAAAAGCAGAAAATTTGAAGAAAAATGATGAAAACATCATTTTTCATGGTACCCCACGTGGCCGCCATCTTAAATTTTCTCATGATCCTCTACTCGGGGGTCTATGCAAATAGGCTCAAAATGATCCCAATATGATAAACTATAAAGGCACGGAGTGCCATCTCTAAATTTTTTTTGTCGTTCCGGAAATTGCGCAGAAAGTTGTGGGCCATTTTGGCCCCCCTCTCCCCATGCCTGGTAGAGTTAAGTTTCGTAAATATGCTGCACTCTGGACAATTTGTTGTTGTTTACTTAACATACTCTTCTGCAAGGTTAGTGGAGTTGTCATTGGATACACTGCTAATTTCGGAGGGATTTACTTCATCTCCATTTACTCAGTAAAACCGGGAGAAATAGCAAATATACAAATACGGAGATATATAAATTACTCCAGCTGAACCAGCCGCTATGTTCACACGATTTTTTTTCATCAATGTCATCAATGTGAAGAATTACTCACACAAGGCTATTTTAGGGATAAAAACTTGATTGCTGTGGAGCTGACGTTTCTCTTCATTATGTTTCAAAAAGTAAGAAGAATCTCCAATGAAACGTCAGCTCCACAGTAGTAAAGAAGTTTTTATCCATAAAATAGCCTTGTAGCCTTATACACGACGATTTCTAAACGCTCATCAAAGAAATTAGACAATAACTCTTAGCTGTCGTCCGTTTTTTTCTGATATTCAGCTGATGTGAAAGTTGATGGTTAAATATGGTATTAATTATGAGATCGTTATTTTGTCAGGACAAGAAGTCACCTCGTCACAAACCAAAGGCACCCCCGAGAAATGTGTTCAAGAAAACAGAAGCGGAAATAGAAGCGGAACGAAACATGAGCAGTGACGATGTTCTTTTTATGGATAAATAACCGTGTCAACAAACATAGTGTTAGTTACCATGGTTACCGACGTTTGGATAAAGAGTTCCAAGATTGCTAAAAGTGCTTTGGATTAAGCTAGCCAAGTTATGTTCTCAAGAAATATAAAATAGATAGAGCTTTTGAAGAAAACTTATTCGCGGCTTCTCTGTAATGTATAGATACGTCCTCGTATGACCGGTCAGTTATGTATAAAAATCTCATCGATCAGTGACTACATATCGATCACTCTCCTGTGCAATTCTGCTGAAGCAATTGAAGAAGAAATCATGGTCTAAGCTGTATCATTGACACATTTCTTGAATGGTTTGCTGTTTCGAGTTTGATTTTATATCGAACAGCTCTCTTGTTTAATTATCAGAAATCTATTCTCCGTTATTGTCATGATAATCAAATGTGATAACTTGTCTACAACATATGATATTTGAAAAAAAGTATCGATAAATGTATATAGTTTATGTACTTTTTCTCAACATTTATCGGTATATCGGTTCGTCTGAAGCAGACATTTGAGATCCTAGTTGTACTTAAATGTGATTTCCTAGAATTATTTTGGAAGACGAGAATCTTGTTCAATAGAATGCTTTTCGGATATTATGTATCATAGCACATATTCATGTTAGCACACATATTTGTCTAGGTGATTCCTTTTAAGCGGGTGTAAGTGCCATATGCATGTTCTGGGCAAGTGTGAAAAAAAACAGCCAAGAAGATCGACGATTTCTCAGTGTGAAAACATTTCATCACAGACATCGATATCTGTATATTATTGAAGGATCGCCTGTAATACGATCATTGAGTAGGACATGGCCCATGCTACTTGTTAACTTGTTAAATATTTCACTACCGTGGCTTTCTTCATCTTATCTCTTGTTATATACATACACACATATTCTCCTTGCATTGATTTTGATAAAACTGGAGGTTGAGCAGCCGTGATTTTGATAGGCTTATTTCTCAAACTAGACCCTACATTATAATTCTCCTAACTGAATTTCACACTTTATGTATTGAAGCGATGATGGTCATCAACACAGTATTTCTGTATTAAAATGGTGATGGTGGTGGGTATATCTAGTCTCGCAAATATTGAAATAAACATACTAATCTGTCACTACTTGACACGTGATAGATTGTTGACATATCAGGTGCACCCAATACCTGATGTGGTTATATTCGACAGTTACATTAGATAAGTCGAAAATTTTATCTGTTTTTTTTATATATTATATTTCAATATAGATTTCAATGATCGCCACATATACTGCCACATGTAACTGATTCGGTAATTTCCTTGTTGAGGGTATTCGCTGGATTATGGTATATGCGACAGTTCATTGAGTGTTAGCGATACAAATACGAATGGCGTATAGAGTGAGGAGGAATGAAACACTGCTTCATGTTATTGGTTTGGAGGCCGTGACAGGGGCACATTCATTGTGACATGCCTTGGATGCCGTAACAGGGACACATTCATTGTGACATGCCTTGGATGCCGTGACAGGGACACACTCATTGTGACATGCCTTGGATGCCGTAACAGGGACACATTCATTGTGACATGCCTTGGATGCCGTAACAGGGACACATTCATTGTGACATGTCTTGGATGCCGTGACAGGGACACACTCATTGTGACATGCCTTTCAGATTACGACAGCTAGTACGTGTAAGGGTATTTAAGACATTCATATTGCTTTGCCTAATGTGAATGGGTAAATGTGAATATCATTCCTTGTTTGGACTTGAAGATTGCCGAATGATTCACATAACACATGCCTAGTGATAGATCTAAGGTGTAGTGATGTCGGGTTCACTCCGGTGTATATGTACATAATATCGAGCAGGTAAAATCCGGTATAATTAGACTGTCAAGTTTCAACTTTAGAAGGTAGATCAATTTTTTAGCTAATATTTTCCACAAGACGGCGTTGAACCAAAGTGCATGCATAATATAGGCTGATATAACTTAGCAAATTAGCATAGAAAGACGAATAACTGAAACTTCAGTGCCAAGAATGTTATTGGTGTATCAGTTAGGACGTATACTATTAGATAACTTATTTTAAATGAAATATTTGAATCTAGTATACTGGGACAATTAGATTTCCACAACGGACAAATCATCATATATTAATTATATATATACACGTATATATCCTTATCTACATCGCTTCCTTGGTGCATTTTCCCCAATTCTTCTTTGATCCTTTAACAAATAAAATATGTTGTTAAATTATCAACGAGTTGTTTGTTATCTATTAGATATAATATGTTAGGTGCATATAAGATCGAGACAATTCGAGCTACAGATGTTTTCACTATGAGAAACAACAGGAACTTGATAATGTGATGTCTGGCACAGTAATATCACTTGTCTTTATTGCACTATGTGAGTGTCCTGCATGTCTCTGTCTTGTGTGCTGTCCTCAGTGTTTTATAGGGTGGATAGAGGGTGTCTGGTTCCATGCTGCTTCAAGGATATCTTCTTTGAAGCAAAAGGAACACAACTTGACTGGGTGGTGCTTAGTTGGTTTCGTTGTGATATGATTGAAATAATGTTGGAAGCGACGTTAAATCCTATACACTCACTCAATCACTCATTCACTATGAGGTTTAAAGAACTCTTCAACCCTTACTTTAATCAGATTAAGAAATCTTTCTATAGGCGAACATTCTGTTATGTTCAGAACTGGCTTAGTTTCATTTTTTTCATAGTTTTCATTCTCTACGACTTAACTCAGTTCTCTTCTTGTATTGGTGATGCCATTTTACGGGTTTGACAGTCCTGCTTTATCACGTGATCTATTGTTCGACTGTTCCATTCCAAGATCGAATGAAATAAATATACTTCCGGAGACTATACAATTCAGATTGTGAATCATCGAACATTATCTATACACTGCGTAAACATGAAGTGACTGGTGGCTGTAAGTGATAAATATGAATGGCGACGAGATGATAGACGTTATGACACCCATAATGTGAATCAGTGGTCAAAGCACGAAAACATTGAACCGCCCAATGGCTGGACCACGTAAATGGCAAGATTTTTGATGCTATTGGACGGATTTACTCTTCCACAAGCAAAGCAAACTTTTAAGTCCCTTATTCAATAAGGTCGTGAAGACTTGCAGTGTAAATTTGTAAATTTTCCAGCCGAAAAGCCCAGATAATAAAATATTCATTTGTAAATATTAATATTACCAGATACCGGTTGAGGTGTAAAGTATAGCTATACATAATCTGTTTCTACATCTACTTAGTCCTTTACAGTATTTATTAGGAAACTGATATTGCGTGAACACAAAGAGATTCCAAAGGAAAGAGGTAAGTCCCTGAAAGCCACTCGCACCATATAAATTATATCTGGTTCTCAAACCCCAAGCAAGCTAGATTTATAGCTTGTTTCAAATGTTCCGCCAAACATCTGTTCATCCTGGTAGCTGGAGCTCTACAGGAAGTAAAATTTTATTATGTGGGGAAATTGTGCCGCTTTATAGAAACTCAGAATGTGCATGTATGTGGATACTCATATACCCTCAAGATGTCTTACGGAAGCGGAAGTACACAAACTGGACATGCGTGTGATTTCTCTATTATATATTCAACCACTCATCATCAAAACGAATTAATTAATTCATTATATCGATGTTCCAGCGTTCCAGAAGAAAAATATTAAGGTCAGAATATTAACGTCAAATGATCCAACATTCAAGAGCCAGTCATCGTCTATGAAGAATTTCCGGTCCTAAAACGAAAACACAACAACACACGAATTCATAGCCATATTAGCCTCGACGCATAAAATATATTATATATGAATGAATGAACTTTTATTCAACTATACTGGATGGTTTCGGTGACATGGCAAAATATCAGAACCATGGCGGGAATAAAGCCCCATGGGGCTTGTTCTACCCCAGCAGAAAATATAAGTATTTGTATATGAGGAATATGCAATAGATGAATGTGGTAAATAATGCCAAATTACGGCATTTAACATACGATGTACATGTGAGTTGAGTAGACGTTCAAGAAGATAAGATTTAAGCTTAGATTTAAATAATGAAGAAGATTTAGTAGCTTTTAGATATTACAAGGGTAACTTGTTCCATTCTAGTGGTCCCATGATACTAATTGCATGATACGAAAAATTAGAAGAATAGAACGTCTATATAAAGTTACGTCTTGTTTTCTCGAAGTATAGCGGTGGAGTTCAGATAGCTTTGTATAGTAATTACGAAATCGGTCCGGCACAATTTCAGGGTGATATAGGAACTTTTGGACAAAGCTTTATAGACAAATTCAAATTGAGAGGCGGTAGGATTTTTGGGTCGGTCAATAGTGGCTGAGTGGCTGAGTTCGGTCATGTTACTAAGAGAGATTGCTGATGCGGAGAACACACTTCTGAAGGGAAGTTCGTCATGTAAGGATCTTCAAACCGGGAACACTGTGAGCAATACAGCTTGTCGGGTAGCGTTTCCAGGTTTAAGAAAGTTCCCTCTACATGTAGTCACCTGTTGTGTTTTCCTTACCTGACGAATAGGCTTCCGTCTCAGCTTGACCACTGGCTATTTGACTGAATATCTATTGTGTGATAAATGTCATCTACCTGCAACTGCCAGCCCTGATTAACTCAATACATGCAGTTCTAATACATGTCTCTTTAATTGTATCCTGTCTTACTGTGGAAAGTCTTCATTACTTCATAATATACATGCTTATATTATTTTACTACATACATGTATCTGAGACTCACAATTTAAACATAATTGAACAATTTCATGGGGCTAAAATATCCCTTTGCGATATTTCACTAACATATCGTCTGAAAATGAAATAACAAGAAAACGTTAGGAAAAGAGTTTTATGCCTATATAGTGACTATATTCAGGCCATTCCAGACCATTCGGAAAATAATATATCGTTTTTATATTCCAGCGAGAAAGACGAATGCATCATGTGATCGCGATTTCGTTCGTCCGTCCGCTGCAATTGTTTTGAATGGATAAACTATGGGGATAATGTACTATGTACCATAATTGTGGTCGAGGTCACATGTCAAGGTCACTGTACGAAAGCTTCAGGAAATCCTTGAAAATTCCAATTTCAATATTTTTGGGTGGCTGGATACATTAGGGGAGAAAGATGTCCCTAACCAAAATTTAGGGTTCAGGTCACAGGTCAAGGTCAAGGTCAAGTGACCCCAACATCAGGAAATCATTAATACTCCTAATTTGTGCGATACTTGATATATTAGGGTGTGTCGACGCGTCACGCACAAAAGATGATGTCACACAGTCACTCAAGGTCTCCGATCCAGCGTTCAGGAAATCATTGAAAAACTGAACGTTATTCCTGAGTTGATGACCAGGGATGGATGTGCACCAAAATAGCTTGTGCCTCAAGATCAACGTAATAAGCACGAACAACAGAAAATAGTTGAAATCCGGATTCGGTGTTATAATTCCAACTCAGGGCTGGTTTTGTATATACCACCAGGAAATCTATTCATTCTGATCTGCATTGTGTCAATGGACATGGATATACCTAAACAGTAACAGGGGAGAATAACCCTGTTTTCTGGGTTTCGCCAGGCTCACTGAAAACCCAAACATGGCAAGGCTTTATTTTGGTAAATCTAATTGTTGAGCTCCGAAAAAAAAATCATGTTGAAATTGTTGTTCAGGCGTATTTTCAAGTCAATTTTGGCTCTTGCTGCGTAAAATGAAAAAAAAAAAAAAAAAAAAAAAATACACAGGACTGTTTGCTGCAAGAGGGAATCGGTTAACCATTTTCTTTAATAATTTTCTTTACATAAAATCATCATCACTGATCAGTATTCTTTATCAAAATGAATGTTCAATTCGTTTTTGAGAGTATGAAGTATCTCAGTCACGCTTTGATTCTGACTGTTCATTTGTAAACACATGACGTTCAAACAGCCCCTAACCCCTGAATTTAACACAAGCTGCGAAGCGTAGAACAAGAGATCTTGCACGCTACGATCGTATTTAGCTGCCAGTGTACGATGGTTAGCACAGAATACGAGAAATTGGCATCATAGCCTTCATTGACAAGTTTCTGCAATAATGTTTTCTGTCGTTGATTTAAATCGTCACAGTTTGCACATGATCTAGCAAATGCTAGCAGGCGAGATATGAACACGCCGTATTGCTATACAGAATTGGGTTAAGGACTATGTCAAAATTGCAATCATCTTTTGTCGACGCGAGCAAAAGCTACATGTATGTTCATTTATGTAAAGGTATGCGATGTTCCATGTAAAGGTATGCGATGTTCCATGTAAAGGTATGCGATGTTCCATGTAAAGGTATGCGATGTTCCATGTAAAGGTATGCGATGTTCCATGTGAACTTCCAAATTCAGCGAATATATATCTTTCATAGCGTCGCTAATAGGGATTATTCCGTGCTAGGAGGAATGGACTTTGGAATGGTTATTTTTTGACAATTTCTGCATAGTCAGACGAGAAAAGATATAGATCTGCCAAGAGTGGTGCACAGTTTCATTGGGAAACCTACGCTGTATTGTTACCGAATTTCACATAAATCTTGTTAATGAGAAATCCAAGCAACTAAATCATCAAAGAAACATTCAAACAATGGAATTATGTTACCTGCAGCAGATTTGAAGTGAGTCGTACGGATTCTGCCATTAAAATGACCAGTTTCATTGGACGCGGATATTGTTAATGAACTAAGGTGTTCAATAAGATCCTGATGGGCTATTAGAGCATAGATTGTCGAGAAAGATACATATCTATCCTTTGTCATATAGTTATTTCGTAAGACGTTTTGAGTTCTTTATTATCGACATGCATCCGATATTTGAATGTCTTGAAATGGCAGCACAATAGCTCCCCCAAAATTATTCAACTTCCTTCAGGGCTCAGTGAAAAAAAGTTCAAAATCATGCAAAAATAAAAGACAAAATTATGGGTTCAGGGCCTATTATGGTGACTTTTTATGACCTGCTCCTAATAGTAAATGGAATTCCTTCAAACTGCGTCCATAGTTCTTTAAAAACATGTGAAATTGTGAAATGTAATAAATGGCGGAGGTGTCATCTGGCTTTTCTTCAAGACAGGAGGATGCCAACATAGCTAACATGAGTATGAAATAAACTTACAGAAATATTCTGTAATATCGTTGTAACTTGACAGTGTTTCGCGTTGCGGCCCAATTATTAATTTGGAGAAAACTTTATCGAGTTGAAAACTCCTTTCGCAAATTTTCCGGAAAATATCTGGGCAAATAAGTAGACAAAAACGTCGTAGAAAATTCTGAAGAAGAAAAACAAATGTTGCAACCTGTCCTGATCTCTCGTATTTTCAATAATTAATTTCATCTCCAATAGGAAAAGAGAAATTATAATAAACGTAACCTAGTTTCTTGCAACACAGAAGAAATTGACAGTGTTCATTCATGCCGAGAAGACAGCGTGATGTTCAATTAGTTTTAAATTCTATCAAAAGTATTCTATTATTCAAACGAATTTCCAAGTTGATACATAAAGGATATAAGTCACGCTTGATACCTAGAAGATATGTCACGCTTGATACCTAGAGGATATAAGTCACGCTTGATACCTAGAAGATATAAGTCACGCTTGATACCTAGAGGATATAAGTCACGCTTGGTTTTGGTTTATGGTTTATTCACTTCAGAATCCAACAGGCCTAGGGCCCAGTTACAAAACCTAGATATACCTAGAGGATATCTCACGCTTAATTTTGACTGTTCATTCAAATATTATAAAGAACTATGATGCATCATGTTCGAGCTACCGAAACTAGACTCAAGTTCGTGAAAAGTGGCAAATATCCTGCATACTATTATAATAGTTTTTTGATATCGATGTGTAACATCGATTATCAAATTTAAGAACATTATAGTAAAGGCGTTTAATTGTATAGCCTTGCTGAAATGTCTTGTGACTGCGCTGTATGGATGCGCCATTATGCAAGTCGTCACGCGATGTTACTCTCCAAAAAAGGGATAGTTGAAAATGTCAAACTCGTCATCCTCCTTTTTTCATACTTGGACATTCTGCGCAAGAGCATGCCAAGTTATTTTCATAGAGATTCGGTCTAAATATTATGTTCCATTTAAATTATTACAATGACAATTCGGTATGGGGTTTACAGGAAATTGGTATAAATGGAAATAAATTTTGAGAGAAAGAAATAATTCAGTTGTCAGTGGGAATCGAACTCACGTATCCTCCAATCCGTGGAAGGGATGTCGTATGCAGCGCTTTTAAGGAGAACATTTCTATAATCTATATTCAGCAGAGATGAAGAGATACACAGATACGAATTTGAAGATGCGAAATAAACACGGAAGCTCTCATAAAATTAGAATACCAAAATATATCAATTACGAGAAATACCGGATAGAAATACCGGATAGACGAGATTCTGATACGATTTAATATACACTGTCAATAAAAGTGTGCAAATCCTGAACACTGAATTGCACACTAGTTTGTAACACCTTTCAAACATGTAAAAGTGTTCAAGTACGAAAACTAGAATGCAAAGAGATTTACTTAAAATATATCACTGAAGTGTTATCAAGCTCATAAAATAGATCGTCCTCAATAAACACAACGAAATAGGTTGTCCACAATATCGCCGAGTGCTGAATATTGGAACTCTGAAAAATTAGTGTTCATTCTGAAGTGTGCACTTTTGAACACTTTTACGCATAATAGAACACTTTTACATGTTCATGCGGACGCTAGTGTTCCAAAAGTGTTACAGAATATGTGTTCATTTGTGAACATTGGTGTTCAAACATGATGATCATTTCTGAACACGCGTGTTCATACCTGTTCTCTAGTGTTCGGATATGAACGTTAAGTGTTCAGTTTTTAACACGATATGGTGTCCTGATTTGGACATCAATATGAACGTTAGTGTTCAGTGCCGTCCAACCCCATATTTCGATTGTTGAGATACTTAGCGTTGTGGAATTCTTGGTACCTTTTTCTTTTCATTATTGTTCAAAATGGACCAGTTGATTAATTCCACATCATTATTTCAACTTATTCCAGCAACCGCTAAAATTAGTCAGGGATGAACGCTTTTACGCGTTCAATAAGTGTTACAGATTTTTTCTGACAGTGTAGTATATGGTCTCATTCTATACATACTATAAATACAAACAGCTTATAGGTCATGCTTATTAATGAAAAGGCTATAAGATTTTAAACACTAGCATCAAAATGACTATTTTTAGGGCTTTCATCAACTCTCATTTTACGTATTGTAGCCTAGTCTGACACAATTGCAGTACTGATTCAAATGAAATTCTATAATGAATATACATTAACAAAAAACAAGTTATTAGCCAAATCTAAACTACCGTTCCTGATCATTTTGCGCCAGCAGTTACTGGTGACAGAAGTCTATAAATCTATCCATGGAATCAGTCCCACATATATACAGAATTTGTTCAACCTTATATGAACTCCTTATAATTTTATGAGAAATAAACAATTGGAGACACCACTATGTAAGCCAACCAACTTCGGTCTGTTGGTCATATCAGGGGGCAAAACTCTGGACTGCAGAGATACAGATTCAAAATGCTACCAGCCTGTCAGTGTCACGCTTCAAAGGGCCCGTAGCCAACTGCATGGCAAGGACTTTGAAAATTAAACAAATATCTAGAATAGATACATTTAGAAATAAAAAAAATGTATTTACCACTTCCTTATATATACACGCACACAGTTTAATGTATGTGATATGCTTATGCTTGCATATAGATTACATGTATTTTGTTATATATGTTTGTCATTGCATGTGTTTATGATAATAACTCCAGCACGAGCTCATGTTGTCATGTTCTGTAAACCGACGTTAAATAAAGTATCTATCTATCTATCTATCTATCTATCTATCTATCTATCCAAGAAAAAAATAAACGCGTCTGCTGTATTCGGTTTCCGAGGCCAAGCTATATCGAAAGTTAGACTGAAATTCGTGGTTCAAAATTGTTGAATCAACGAATGACTTTTAATGGATAATACTTGATTGACACATCGACGCGTTTCTCCTGGGCGTGACAAATGAAAGAAACACGGGCATGTTTGTACGTCTGGTTGATTAGAGTGTCGGATCCTCGATATTTTGGCGACTAATTAAGTTACTATTTATCAAATAAATAATCACATATATATCTGTGTATATATCAAATATAACCATTGTTACACACATCTCCAATTGTTAATGAATTCAGCACTTTAAATTTAAATATCACCATGATATATGGAAGATAAGGAATTGTTTACAGAGGATGATATCAGATTCTTTTCCATGCAGCTACCCAACCTCAACTGGCATTAAGAGGCGGACAAGGTAAGGTTTCTTGAGGCACGGTGCATTACGGATGTTAGCTCACCCGTCTGATATTTGAGACTAACGCGAAATACCTGGAAAACAGAAAATGTATCTGTTTGAATCTCTAAGCCAATATATTTACGACCTTTCGAAATATACCCGGTTCCCAATTTCGATAATTTTCTCATTATCTGTTTGTACGAGAATTTTTAAATACAACATAAACTGAGCGATAAACAATAAAGATTGGTATGTAATAATGAACGAGAGAAGCACGATAAACTAAGAATAGAAGAAGCAACAATGCACGAAACAATAATTCTACATTATTAAAAATAATGTCCATCGGTATATACTTATAGAATAAAACAGTTTTCTATAGCATAATACTTCAAATGATCAAATCTCAATATTTAGGCAATTTAAGTATACTGAAATGCATAGCTTATTTACATACAGTAAACACACAGTTGTCGTGGGTATGTATAACTGGTAAATGGTTGATCCTGGGGCCGATTTCATGAAACCTCACTTGACTTGACTTTTCCAAGGGCGATTTTCGCACTTGACCAAGTGCACTTCAAAAAAATCTCAAGTTGTGTTTCACGAAACGTTTTTGGCCGCACTTGGACAAGTGATGATTGAAGTGACCTTTTTGGAACTCTTTTGTGCGATTTGGTAATAAATAGTACCCCGCAGAATCAAGTGCATGCTCAAAATACTTGATTCAATTCAATTCAATTCAATTCAATTCAATTTTATTGTACAAAACATCCTGTTGCGATCGGGACAGCGTACAAAACAATAATGCAGTAAGAAACATAACAAATTTGAACAAACAGTAAATACTACCTGTAACCAACAGGACATTATATTGACTAGTAGCATATTGACTAGTAGCATATTGACTAGCAGTGTTCACTGATCAGACTACTGGAACTAATAGTGTAATATTTATTTTACTAAGATGGGGGGCCAATTCTCTGAAGGTACAAGTGGTACATAGCTTCTCCTATTAGGTTTATTAGGGATTTGTCTTTATAGTTGATAGCATAGTAATAAATTTGTTCTGTGGTGACATAGTAGCGAAGGGGGGGCGGGGAGGGGGGGATCTTCTGGCTGATCGCAATGAACAGTAGTTGCCTTTCTTTAGAAAATAACTGACATTGTGTAGTGAAATGAACTTCGTCCTCCAGGACGTTACGATGCTCCGGAGGCGCCGATTGGTAGAATTTCAGGTGTCAAATAAATATGTCTGTGCCACGTTTGGATCTATGAGATGAAGAACAATGCCCCTACGTGTATTATGATGCTTGGGCACATGGAAAAAACTTATTTTTCGACACCATCTCCCGTCGTATTGGTCATTTCAAGTACGTTTTTATTTCAAGTGCGGTTTTCAAGGGAGGTCATACCACACTTGAACTCAAGTGCGATTTCAGGTTCAAGTGAACTTTCATGAAAAGCAAAAACTCAAGTCAAGGGAGATTTTCAAGTGCACTTGAACTTTCAAGTCTGGAAATTGTCTCAAGTGAGGTTTCATGAAATCGGGCCCTGTTGATTCAATAATTTATTTCGTGTTCAAAATTCTTGCGTGTGTACTGTCGTTTCAGTATTGAGCTTTATCTGTCTATCTATCAAACTGACTTCAAGCTGTCAGAATGACGTTCACCTAACAATAGAATAATAGGTATATAGAATAAAATTCCCACAAATGCTAGCTCTTAAAAATAATCGAGACGAGTAACGAACTTCAATTATCCCTACTAAGTTCTTAATATTCAAATTGAAATAAGAAATACGAGCTCGACTGGAGACTTGTTTTTGATACGAATAATAAATGAACACTAAATGATATCTCAAAGGTATATCTCGAAAATAGAAGTTTGCGCTAGACAAGGAACTATGCAATCATAACAACACTAACAAAAAACCTATAAACTGCGACACTAAGTTTAGTTTTAGTTTATTCCCTCATAAAAATACACTTGGGTGGTACGAAAGGTAATTGGTAATTACAATCGAGCAATTCCTATACCAATTTACTATTAACATACGTTATATATTCAATCAGTCATTATTTCCCTTAAGGACCTGCACACCAGTTTTTATATACTTACACAATATAGGTTCATTTTCCTATAATTTGGTCTTATGTACAAATGACGAGATAGATACTGTTCGCTGCACATCGTAATACTCTAGCAGAAGAAAAGAAACTGAAAATCGTCTCCTGACATTTGGCAATTACATGTATTACACAATGCCTTTCATTTGCTGGAGTTTTCTGCTTAGTACATCGACAAGTTTCAATCGGGAGCCAGTGATTTGTGAGTCTAAATTTTGTGAGTACTTGTCTAAAGTACTGTACAAATTCAAATTCTTTTTTATAAACACTTTAGAAGTCGCTTTGCCAGTTCTGAATACTTCGAGTATTCTTAAGAAGCTTTTTCTTTCAACTCTCCCTTGGGATAGCCATACGTTATCGAAACCAGTATAGTTTGTAAGATTTTTCTTATTTCTTTCAGTTAGGCGCTTCGATTTTCGAATGACATCCGTATTACTCTATACAATAGAGTACAAAACGTTCTGCTCTTTCCTTCAATCAGCTCGAACCAGTATGATTACATTCGGAGTTTTACCTTTAAACTCACTGGTTCATATATAAACATGTGTAGGTCGCTTGTAACACCTCATCTGAACATGGAAATGGAAAAACCTGATTATAGTCCGGTAGCCACTCGCGAGAACATGTCATTCCGTAGCACCCCCCGCGTAGATTTTGTTTGACTTCTTTTTCTGGAAGATCAACATCTCCCGGTCAATTAAATACCTGATGTAGATATCTACGGTGGTGCCTAAGGTTGCTACATGCAATTGTTTGATGCGGACTGGTTTTGAATTTTTTTAAACCGGAATGGGGGTAGGGGTAATTCAACCATCATATTTTTATTACCCCTTCGCTTCGCGATCTGAAACTTACATAAATTTACCTCCGAATAATGACCTTTCAGATAAAACAATCCGAATTTCTCTAGCTAATTTAGCCACGTCATTGTGACGTCATAAGCTCGAGAAGCCTTTATCTCATGAATTTTGGGGAATATTTTCTCCGATTTTCTCTGTTTCTTTCGCAGTAATCCCTTCTTGATGATATTTGACATATAATTTTGAAAGATATATGTCTCCCGTTTAATTCTAGACCAGATACGTCTTTCTACTAAGTTCCGTTTGACCTCAGCATGGATTCATATGGATGTTCTCCGGTCATGACACCATTAAATCCGAATGGGGGTAGGGGTGATTACCGTCCCATATTTTCTTTAGTTCGCGGTTTATCATACTGAAATGCTCCACACATTGCTTTTACCTGAAAGGCAGAGTAATCAGACTTCCGGTAACTGCTTTAGTTTTGTCGCTATGACGTCATGAATCTAGAAATTGTATTTTCCCTTTATTTGTGTCTGATTATCGCGCCTTTTTTTTTCTTTCTTTATTTCTATAAATTGTTACGCTTATATCTGGATGGTGTTTCAAAAGGTTTCGTTTGAACCAAGTGTCGTACAGAAGTAAATTAATATGATTTTGTGGATGACAAACTAATAATCTGGCCTGAAATAAGACAGAAATACAAAATCTGATTGAGAGTGCCCCACAAAAATCGGGGTTAGTTGGAATTCCTCATGTCTCTTGTTCATTCAAAGTTACATTGTGAAAACTTGGTATATAATGAATTTTGCATGGGTATACGTAACTTTGATACAATTATTCATGGCGGCCCTTTTTCTCAAGTTAATGAAGGTCCAATATGGCGCAAAGGTAATAATAAGTGCGCCATGGAGATGTTCGAGTTACCATCAGGGAAATGTATTTGTCGTCGGCATAGCGGTGAGGGAAGGGAGACGCTATGAATCTTAGCTTGGGTAGAATCGAAATGGCGACCGTGTTGGGAAGGTCTGATATCTCGGTAAACTAAGATGGTATAGGGATCGTGAGGATACTTCATAGTCTCCACATGACCATCTGCAATAAATACAATCGACCGAGATACTTAGGCTACGTTCGAGAATCCACCGCATTCTTGGGTATGAATGTGAGGTGCCGAGGGAAGCCGAGTCATATGGTGGCCCTTTAGTTGCCAGACGTCGTCAATTTTCCCCAACTTTCTGCATATCGCTCCAATGTATTACCTGCATATTAGGTATCTGCTGGTGGACTGTTAAAAAAGTCTCCGAGGCCCGCCCCCTGTACATGTCATCCGACAAATATGTGTAGGTTTATTGTTTTGGTGGGAAATTTAAGCCGTACGACGTCGGGCATTACAGGTTAGTTTTTCAGGGTATTCTTGCATTTACCATGTTTACCCCATGTTGAGACATTTACGCCATCAGACGTCCACGATGCTCATTCATTAACATCAAACGAGTTATTTGTCTGAGCTGACCTGTCATCACAGCGCCCGAGCTAGTGTATCTAATTCCGCTTGAGCCGGTGCTAGGGGCCGTGTGGATACTTCATATTCTTCACATGAACAGCTGTAATAACAGCGAGGCTGAGATACTAAGGCTAAGTCCACCGTATTTTCGGGTCTGAGGTCTGAATGTGAGGTGCCAAGAAAAGCTTGTGGTTGAGTCATATGGTTGCTTTTTAGTCGGCCGACGTCAATTTGTCCCACCTCTTGCATATCGCTCCAACTGATCACATATATATACATCTCAGTTTGCCGAGACTGACCTGATATTTTCAAAAATGGACAGAAGAGGGACCCACAAATACCTGGCGGCAAGATAACGCAGCCTTACAATGCAACTGGATTTTAGCTAAGTTTTGTTTTTGGCTATAACGTCTGAGACTGTTCAATCTAATTAAAATTAAATCCTATCTGCTCCCCCATTTGGATATGTCGCTTCACGCTTAAAACTAAAGTGTTGAAACTTACTCGTAAGGTGTTGAAATAACCCTTTAACTGTGCCCACAGGGACTGCTCTTTAAGTGTTGTCCCTGTGGACACACTTAAAGGGTTAATTCAACACTTTACGAGTAAGTTTCAACACTTTAGTTTTAAGCGTGTTGGAGGATCGAACAGGCGTACAGTAACTCGAGTGACAACCAATCCTGAAAACACTTCATAGTGCTTTGAAAGGAACATTAATGATATGTTTGTTTACACAACGAGAGAACTTAGGTGGGTAGGCCGCTAACTCGGGCTCAGTCGACTTAGACGCCGCGTTGGTGAGGTGTCTTTTCATGTTTCCGCGATCCCGACATTGTGGCACCATAATACGTGGTAGATATATGGACTGGTCTTTGGTGTAAACATTAAGGTAAACGGACACGGTGACCATATCTCCCCTCCCCGACTGTAAGTGGATTAGTCAAGATGCGACCATGACGTCATAATGCTATTAAATATTCATGGTAAGAACAGAACAGAACACCAATTCAATTGAAATACTTAAGATTCTATATTGCGACATGTACGATTGGGGAGCATTGATAGGATATTAATTTATTAAGATTGTGGGTTGTTTGGATATCATGTGTTTTCACATAGTGTTCAAATGAACATCGCATTCAAAGCGTGACTGATACTCTGGACACGACTTGGAATTCATTTGGATAAAGAATAATGATAAGTGATTAGGAGTTTATGTATAGAACATCATTATGTCTTGCTGACACCATTGAAAATTGTTTTTCTTGTATTTATTTCATACACATTGAAATTGAGGTTAACTGTCATACGAAATTGATCTTGCGATTATTGAAGCGGAATTTCTTTATGGACTGCGGCTGATTATTCAATCTTGATATCGGATTTGACACTTGCTAGTGATATAACTATTGTATTGACGAATTCATATATATTGGACCTTCCTTTTCGTAATTTTTTTCAATAAGGCTGGCAATGGAATTTTTGTTTTTGTTTGTCAATATCAATTCAGCATTACAGTGTAATGGAACTTTCCCATAATGTACATCTAGCTTCAAGAATGGAACCAAAAAACTGACAAGTATCCATTTTCGAATGAGACTGAGGTACACATTTTCAATATCCACCATCCACATTAGCTTTGATGTGGATGTTATACGAATTCGATCTTTGGGGTCTGCATTTCGTCTTCTCTCAATACTTTCTCACCTATATCCATTCCTTTCATTCATGTAACATTCAGTCAATTCATCTAGCAAATTAACTGGTTTTCTCTAATTAGGCATCGCAACATTGGTGATACTAGAACAGTTGAATCGATCTTCTTTCTGGATGTCCAACATTTCGACATGACACTGATGGAGTTAACAAATGCAAGCGGCAACTTTATATAGACCCGTTCTTGGTTAATAATTGACCACTAGCTAGATTAACAAATGCAAGCGGCAACTTTATGTAAAGCCGTTCTTGGATAAGAATTGATCACTAGCAGCTAGATGATAATCCTTAACCTAAGTCGAGCAGAGTTTAACATGTGTGAAACATATTACACACATACCATAATTAATGGCAACATGAAAAGGGCGGTGAAAAACGAAGCCGGCGTACTGACAAGAATTCATATTACCCCACCGACAAATATACTGACTGCATATTTCTAAAAACATCACAAGAACCAAAATTGACCCTCTGATGATTTTTATCTCAACCACGCTTTTATTGTGCCTGTTCATGTGGATATATTGAATGACATGATCACACGACCCCTAACACCGACTTGGGCGATATTAGATACAAATATTTCAGAGCGACGATGTAATAGCCCTGTAATACTGACTATGCTATAAAGAACATACACTAGAGTTCAAAACAGACATTACAGAGACTTCGTTCCAGAAGTATTGGAAGTTTGATTCCTCGTTTTGCTCAACTAGTATCCAACTACAAAGTGTTGAAAACTTGACCTCTCTAGACCTAAGTGTGAAGAAGATATCGAAGCACAATCACCCCTACCCCCATTCTTTGTTTGTTTTTGTGTTACTCAGAGAGCATTGGGAGAAGGCATCATGCGACCTTACTCATTATCGTAGACGTCAACACACGGTTCCAAGTAAGCCATGCAATCATGGTCTTAAATACACACATCAAGCAAAAGCTAACAGGGTAACAATTTTCCGTTGGAAAATAACCACAAAAGGTCCAGAGAAAAAATACTTCCATGGTGAGAATAACGACATAGTGACACCAATATTGAAGATAATCGGAATCGGATTGCTTTATCTGAATGACCGGTACACAGACTCAATATGTGTTAAATTTCATTGCGTTAGGATAGGGGAAAAATAAAATATTAGAACGTAATCACGCCTACCCCTATTTCGGCTTCACATTTCTCATGCTCTGGTGCCGTTAAACATGGCTATGCTGCATCACTGAAATGCATATTAGATGGTTACACCAGGTCTAGAATTAACGTAGAGACGATTATCTCTCACAAATACAAATCAGGTGGAATGCAAAAAGAGTTTCTGCAACTTTAAAACAAAATATCGAGTCTCATTTCTAAAAAATATCGAGGAAAAATGTACCCTCCAAGTTATGACGTCATCATGACATCAGAAACGTAAAAGGCGTTACTAGGATTATGTTATCTAATAGAACTTTATTCAGAGGTCAGGTATGATAAGTTACAGAAAGTTTAGTGAAAGAATAAAAAAGTTATACGTTCATATATACCCTACCCCCATCTTAGAGTTAATTTTGTCTTGTTCAGACAGCGGTGAAGAAATGCATGCTGTGACCTTAGGCACCACCGTAGATGCCTACATCAGGTCTAGAACTGACCAGCAGATGATACTCGTTCATAAACAGTGGTCAAACTAAATCTACGCGGGGGGTGCTACGAAAACCTTATTTAGACCCCTTTTTACGATCTGGCTACCGGACTATTAATTTGATTGGTACAAACGATAACTAACAATAAATGGCAAGTATATTAATTAGGGTGCTTGGGTAACATTATGTTATTAATTAGCATTAGCAAATACACATTTCACAGAGATTAGATCTGGATATGCAATTTATTTCAAAATAAAGTTAGCTCATTAACCTATTTTCATTTGCATGTAGAAAATTAAAATAAGAAACACGAAATTTTAATACGAGCTTGACTGGAGGCTAGCTTTTAAGGATACGTGACACCCCTGGGGCAGTTCTTTTCACCCTTTCATAATTTGTCTCCTCTTGCAATAAATATTCAACATAACAATAATAATGTATATATTTGTTTAAGGCGTATGAATTCACTTATGTAATTTACATAACTGTTGCTACTACCGTGTGGAAATTATTCAAAATACCAAAACTTGAAATGAAAACAATAGCCTTCATTTTTCAATTGAAATTTCAAGAAAACATATTTTAAAAGTGATAGTATACCTTGATCAAAGACAATCGAAACTAGTAAACTACGTCTCTGTTTTATAACCGCCTAGTTATATTTATATAGCATTTTAACTAAACTGAATTGACAAAACTTGATTATCTTCTACATTAAGTTTGCTGCAAGCCAATCTCAGTTGAGTGTGTATAATCGGTATCGCTCGTCGTGTGACAGAAGGTAAAAATGAATTCGTGTATATAAAGCTTGTTACATTCCTGAATGAATAATGTGTGACTTCCAATACTCGAATGGGCACAAGAGACGATAGGTACTGTGGGATAACTTCATTTAACATTTTGTAAAACAATCTCAGCTTGTGTCTACATCGGCGTGCTTTAAGGGGTACTAAACCAGTTTCTGCATACAAGAGGCGATGCGAAGTCCTTTGTGTACCTACTGAGAATTGTTCTTAAAGCATCCAGTTGTAATGTAAGTTCTCTAGGGCTAATTCTCGCTGTGGTATACAAATGTCCCTTAAAGCATCCAGTTGTAATGTAAGTTCTCTAGGGCTAATTCTCGCTGTGGTATACAAATGTCCCATAAAACACCAGAATAATCGAATAGGGGAAGGATAAAGCATAAATATAAAATGTGTAAGGATTTCCAAGTTTGTAATTGAAGACCCAAGTCTCTGTGATCATTGACTTATGTAATCGGGGTACTACCCGTCAACAATTGCAGAGCAGGTATCAGATTTGGTTTCAGAGAAAAAAGCATAGTCTTTGATTTTTCCACACTATTACGGTTTTTACAAAACAGCGTTAACTTTCAACACTAGCATATTACTTTTAAAATGACAAAGGATTTTGAATGTTCATTCCATCGCAATGAAGACATTTTTCGGCAGTATGCTGCTCTTGTTCATTACTACGGTTCAAAGCCGCTGTCTTTTGTTGTCGAAAGTTTAGTCCCACCCAAGTGATGTTCATTTCCACCGCATTCGTTCATGGAGTTGGCCAGACAATGAAACATTTAAACCAGCTGGCACGGCATGTAGTGCGACGTCAAATTTAACTCAGCTGCCTTTTCAAAGAATAAGTGTATGACGGTATAATTGTTGTGTGTCGAGCCGCAATTAGAAAGCAAATTTACTCGAACTTCAGTGCTGTTAGTTGTTGCGTTTTATAGTATTCTGTTGTCTGTTGAAATACATTGCAGTGTAGAACGAGAACGGAGCAATGCTGGATAAAGTCTTTGCTGCCTTGAAATGAAAATTCGACGATGTGCCTATCATTGAAAGCCCAAAGCTCAAATACGAACCGTTATTTTGCGAATGTTTTATGTTACATGCAGTGCAGTAGACAAAAGACAAAAAACCCGGTATTTCGTCTTTCTAAACCAAAATCACCAGTCATATAATAATGTTCCGTCTTTTCCTAACGAATTAGTATAGCGACCTCAAGTGATCATGGAAAATGGCAAAAAGGATAATTCTTTACATTTTAAAACAATGAAATTGAAATTTACTAAATGTCATGGAATGAGTGCAACTTTCCAATATTATCTCTCCCTCCAATTGATAAAATATATTATATATGCCCTTGGTATATCCAATATCGAATGAGCTATTCTCCTCATTACATGATCAATATACAAGAAATCTCCTCTATTTTGCACATTTTCAAGGCCAGGATGAGCCGAGATGCAGTGCATATAACCAGACGTTGAATTTAAATGATTTTAGAAACGAAAGCAGTTAACTTGGTAATTCTAATTAACAAGGGCAGGTCGAACAAATGTTCCTTTCCATTTTTCGCTTGGCGAGGATGCCAGGCAAGGATATAGAATCTAAAATACAACGCTTTCTGTCCGGATCGCTATATAACACCACACCAACTGTAGTCTCCATACGATAAACATGGTCTCCACATTTCGTGTAAAATGCAGACTCACACGCCCATAAAAGGAAGTATTTAATTGCAAGGTTGGGTTTTACTACCCACAATCTCGTGAAGCAAAGGTACTTTCCAAGGTTAGCTATCAATGCGACCGTTCCGCTGCGTGCATTTCACCACTGTAATGGACAAGAGCAGAATACTGCCGAACAAATTCTTTATTGTGATGGAATGAACATTCGAAATCCTTTCTTATTCTAAAAGTAATATGCTAATGTTGATAGCTAACGCTGTTGAAAAAACCGTAATAACTTAAACTAACCAAGGGTCTGCCGATGATATTTTTTTGGAGATCAGAATTCATAAGTTGGCTAGTATATACTGGGTTTTCAACAGCGAAGTGTCTCAGTCAATAACCTAATATAACACTTTAATTCACTGACAATATCGTTTTTGTTTCATTCCCGGATCCTATAACGTCTCTCCCATTTTTTAATGAAGATATAATTCCTGAACCTGTGACAGACCCTAATGAATGTAATCCAGTAGAATTAGATTTTCTCAACATCAAGTATTTTAATCTTATTCAACTTAACGATATTGACCACTGTAAAACCCCGACTGATGATAATCAATATGAAATTTTGTACTGGGAAAATATAGATATCCACCAATCAAATTACTATTCAGAAAATACTTTTCAAGAAGAACCACAGCCAAAAAATCCCGACAATAATGAATCTTTTTTTTTGCATTTGAATGCAAGGAGTCTGAAAACACACTTTTCTGAAATATCTGGGTTTATTTATAACTTGAAACACAGTTTTAGTGTTCTCGGATTTCCAGAGAGTTGGCATAATCCCCCAACTGAAACATTGTTTGACATACCTGGATATAAGCCCTTATCATCTAGGAGCAAAAAAGAGGCGGGGGTCTTATGCTGTACATCAATGACACGATCCAATCTTGCGAAGTGCGTGATGTCTTGTCATTCCTAGATGCTGATGAGGAATTTGAAACCCTTTTTATTGAAATGGATTTTAACAATACTAAATATATGATCGGTATTTGTTATCGACCCCCTGGAAAGAACCGTAACATTTTCAATACACATTTATCGTCTGTTCTCAAAACGGTTGATATCGCAAAACGGAAACGTTGGCCTTTTTAAAACTGATATCCACAGCTCGTCGAAAGATTTCCTGGCAATTTTGAAAACGAATTACTTTTTTCCACAAATAACTAAGTCAACTTTTTTTTCTTTTTTCGTTTCCACTTCCGGTCGGGTGCTTTTATCAGTGTAATAATTTGTGGTGTTCTCTAGAGTTTTACCGATTAATTTGACTCCTATTCAACAATTGTCCTTGAGTTCATGAGTTGAGCTGATTTAGTTCCAGTCGACAGATACGCCGTCTGTTCGACTAGCCTATGTTTATGTATACTATGATTGTCTTTTTTGAATTTGGTGCTAATACTGTTATATGGATATGGAATAGGTCTTTGGATTATGGACGCGGATATTCTTTAATGGACGACGGCTGAATTATGAATGACGGACTAGACGCTTGTATTTTCTAAGTTTGTATTCCGAGGAATAGTGCTCGGTTACCAGGTACGCCGTCAAGATGGTAGGAAGCACTAGGAAGAGGTACCTAAGAGGTTTGATAAAAGATTATCCCCTTTGCTGACGACACTAGTGCCGTATGTCTGATACTATTAATGCTATGTCTCAGGAACTGGACAAACTGTATACATATATAGTATTGTTCTAATCGCTTGTCACTAAACATTAAGAAAACAAAATATATGGTTATCAATTCAAACATAAAAAGACACATAGGACACTTGCCTCAACTGTTTATTTCTAGCCAACAAATTGAAGAAGTTAACAATTTCAAATTCCTCGGAATTGTTCTGAACAATAAACTAAGCTAGACAACTTATATTGATTACACCTGTAAAAAAGTTACTCGAAATATTGGAGTTAATAATCATATCAAAAGCTCTGTGAATAAAAAGTCACTGTTTATATTGTATTACTCAATGGTATTTCCGTACCTATCATACTGTAACGTTCTCTGGGGTAACACATATACACCTCATTTGAATAATTCCACTCCAGAAGCGTGCAATGCGGAGTGTCACTTTATCCAGTAAGCGTGAACACACGAAACCGCTATTTGCCAAATTACAGGTCTTACCTTTGCTATCCCTAAATTTAGTCCAAAAGATTCTTTATCATCCCGAACTTACACCAAGCCGCTTTCGGAACTATTTTACACCTTTAGCCTCGGTCCATAGTTATGAGACAAGGGAGAGTCAAATGAATTCTTATAGGCCCTTTTATCGATCTAACCTCTCCTACCATACCATTAACGTTTAAGGGCCTCGAGAATGGAAGAAACTCCCATTAATGCTGACATAAATTCCATCATCGTCGCTCTTTAAAGCTAAGCTGAAAACCCGCCTATTACAAATTTAACCTATGCTCATAATAAATCGACTGCACCCGCCCATCATCATCATTTTTATATATAATTCACCAACTATTTTGTTAAACTAGGCGATTTCAAGAACATACATATTTATTTGGATAGAACAAGCCCTCTGGGCTTTTATTCCCGCCTTTACATTAGTTAGCACTGTTCCATTTAAATTTACATGTGTTTATTTGGTGAATACAATATCTATCTATCTGATGTAAATGACGAATAGGATCGGACCCAAGACGGTTCCCCGAGGCACACCGTCTGTGACACCCTTCACATCGGAGCTCTTTCCATTCATTACGACCATATACTGTCTGTCTGCAAGGTAATTTTCGAACCATTTCAAGAGAGATCCCCCTATGCCCATAACCTGTAATTTGTGTATTAACCCTTTCTGTCGTACTCTATCGAATGCTTTATATATGTCACAGAATACGGCTATCACCTTCTTCTGGTCGTCCAGCTTTACAAATAAATTTATATATATATCCACCAGTTGGTAGACTGTACTGTTGCCATGCAGGAAGTAAGCCAGACTGTAAGTTTGTTGTCAAATTATTTTCCATGAAGAAGTTAAATAGGTACTTTAAGACACTTTTCTCATAAACATTACTGGTTGTACTGATTAGAGAAACTGGACGGTGATGTATATCATTTTTGTTTTCGTTTTTGAAGATTCGTATGACATTAGCAAGTTTCCAGTTGGTAGGGATCCAAACATTTCTTAAAGAGATCCGACAAGGGCTTAGACGGTTCATGCACATTTGAGTAATCTGTGGCTTATCTCATCTGGTCCGTGAGCTTTATTAATATTTAAATTTCGTAAGATGTTTTCAACCACAGAAGACGTAATAACTATTCGGTCTAGGGTATTAATAGTTGGGGTTACTGGGATCACGGTTGCATTCGAATGATTGATCATAACCCAACCATTGTGAAAACTCATTGAGAAAAAATGTTGAAAGCATTGGCAATGTCTAACGGTAAAATATGACTAAATTATTTTATACTACACTGCCAGAATATTTGGGTATAGACGTGCCGTACCCAAATTAGCTGGGTCAAAAGGACCCAAAATGTTTGGTTCAAAATGGAATTTCACCCAAACTCTGGATCCGTCACGTCTATACCCAAAATATCTGGTCAATTTGACGCAATCCTTCTGACAGTGTATTTTGAAATAGGAACTGCACATTGATTGTCCCTTTGCATATTTTTTTATCTCCACCAGTCTTCTGTACCACAGTTCATTTATGATATATTTCATATCAAGTTTGTTTTCGTATTCTCTTTTGGCTTGTCTGACTTTTGTAATGCTTTCGTTCCTTAATTTCCGAAACTGACCCCATAAGTTATCCGAATTAACTGTTTGTGCTTTTTGTGAATGCGGTTCCTCAGTTCTCCATTAATCCATGGCTTGTCGTTCGGTCGTACAGTGATAGTTTTATGTGAGATGTGTAGTTTACATGTCGAATGTATATATGATGATATATCATTAACACATCTATTTACTTCATCACCTAATAAACCTGTCCATTGAGCTTGTCTGAAAGTGTTTTTGATTTAGTTTATTGATAATATAAGATAATCTGATAAAGGTTGCATGGTGATCAAAATGGTTCTATTACGGTTTTTACAACAACGTGAACTTTCAACATTAGCATATTACTTTTAGAATAAGAAAGGATTCCGAATGTTCATTCCATCGCAATAAAGAATTTGTTCGGTAGTATTCTGCTCTTGTCCATTACAGCGGTGAAATGCACACAGCGGAACTGATAGCTAACCTTGGAAAGTACCTTTGCTTCACGAGGTTGTGGGTAGTAAAACACAACAACCTTCCAATTAAATGCTTCTCTTTATGGGCGTGTGAGTCTGCATGTTACACGAAACGTGGAGCTAGACCGTGTTTATCGTATGGAGACTACAGTTGGTGTGGTGTTATATAGCGATACGGACAGAAAAGCGTTGTATTTTAGATTCCATTTCCTTGCCTGGACTCCTCATCAATCGAAAAATTGCAATGAACATCGGTTCGATCAGCCCTTGTTGATTATAATCACCAAGTTAAATGCTTTCGTTTCTAAAATCATTTAAACTCAATGTCTGGTTATATGCACTGCATCTCAGCTCATCCTTGCCTTCAAAATGTGCAAAATAGAGAAAATTACTTATTTATTGATCATGTAATAAGGAGAATAGCTTATTCCATATTGAATATACCAAGGGCATATATAACTGTAAAGAAAAAAACTGTAAAGAATTATCCTTTTGGCCATTTTCCATGATCAGTACTGTCGCTATACTAATTCGTTAGTAAAAGACGGAACATTATTATATGACTGGTGATTTTGGTTTAGAAAGACGAAATACCGTTTTTTTGTGTCTTCTGCACTGCAAGTAACATAAAACATTCGCAATATTACGGTTCGCATTTCAGCGTGGGCTTTCAATGATAGGCGTTTACTTTTAGACACATCGTCGGATGTTAATTTCAAGGCAGCAAAGACTTTGTCCAGCATTGTTCCGTTCCCGTTCTACACGGCAATGTATTTTAACAGACAACAGAATACTATAAAACGCAACAATTATTACGGTTTTTACAACAGCGTGAACTTTCAACATTAGCATGTTACTTTTAGAATAAGAAAGGATTTCGAATGTTCATTCCATCACGATGAAGACATTTTTCGGCAGTATGCTGCATTTATCCATGCAGTACTACGGTTCTTAGTCGAGCGTGGTTTTTGAGCAGAAGCCGTTGTGTTTTGTTGTCAAATGTTTAGTCCCACCCAAGTGATGTTCATTTCCACCGTATTCGTTCATGGAGTTGACCAGACAATGAAACAATTAAATCAGCCGGCACGGCATGTAGTGCGACGTTAAATTTAACTCAGCTGCCTTTTCAAAGAATGAGTGTATGACGGTATGATTGTTGTTTTTCGAGCCGCAACCAGAAAGCAAATTTACTCGGATTTCAGTGCTGTTAATTGTTGCGTTTTATAGTATTCTGTTCACAGTCAGAAAAATGGTGTTAATTAACACTAAAAATTGGTGTTGACTTCAACACCAGAAAACAGTGTTGAGTTAGAGCCTACACCATATTGCCCCAACACCATTTATTGGTGTTAGTTAACACCGTTATTTGGTGTTAGTTAACACCGTTATTCGGTGTTGAGTCAGCATCCGCACTCGTCGGTCAACACTAAAAAATGGTGTTGAGCCGGTTTCAACACCATTTATTGGTGTTAGTTAACACTGTTAATTGGTGTTGAGCCAGCATCAGCACTTGTCAGTCAACACTGAAAAATGGTGTTGAGCCAGCTTCAACACCATTTATTGGTGTTAGATAACACTGTTAATTGGTGTTGAGCTGGTGTTAGTTAACACTGTTAATTGGTGTTGAGCCAGCATCAGCACTTGTCAGTCAACACTGAAAAATGGTGTTGAGCCAGTTTCAACACCATTTATTGGTGTTAGATAACACTGTTAATTGGTGTTGAGCTGGTGTTAGTTAACACTGTTAACTGGTGTTGAGCCAGCTTCAACACCATTTATTGGTGTTATTTAACACTGTTAATTGGTGCTGAACCAGCATCTGCACTTGTCAGTCAACACTGCAGGACGGTGTTGAGCCCGCTTCAACACCATTTATCGGTGTTAGTTAACGCTGTTATTTGGTGTTGTCCGCATCAAAACTGATCGATCAGCAAATAAAAAAAGTGTATCAATTGAGGTCAATGAAAAACCAAAACAAGATTGATAGATAAAGAACATATATTATAAAACGCAATCTGTAATATTTCATTGTATGACATTATGACACTCATGTATAACTAGAGGCCACGGCCACACTTGATCCCATCGGCCTAATGTGAACTTGCCGTCCCTTTCACATGACCAATATAAATCTCCAGTATAGACAGATAAAGGGCATTCAATGCAGTGTGAAAGTTTTAGCTACTGTGCAAAGTTTCACTGTTGAGCAAGCTTACTTTCCCTTGCACAGAAAAGAACAAACCGAACACTAGTACCCTAGTTTAACCACAGAACCATGGTTTTACCATGGTACATCATGTACCATAGTTTTTCCATAGAACCATGGTTTTACATTGCTACATGTAGTATGGCTCTACCATGGTACCGTGCTATGACCACAGTACATGTACCATGGCTTTACAGGTTCAATGGCTTTACATGGTACATGTACTGTGATAAACTGCATACACCATGGTAAAACGATGATAAAATTGACCAAAAACATAGTGGTTCGTACCATGGTATTAAGTCTGGTATTGTACTGGAATAAATCCGCATTCACATTAGATGAGTTGAAGAGACTGAATGCTCAAGAAACTAAAGCAGTTGAAGTGATTTATAAAGGTTTAATAAGACCTCATGCAAACATAGCATACAGCTGTCAATTTGGTTCCATATACTAGTATGTTAACTAGGTGTAGATAGAGAAAGAAGTAGGGTTTAACGTCGTTTTCAACCTTGTTTCAGTCATATCATGACGGTGCCTACATCTGCCAGGACGCGGGAGTGCTCACAGCTCCTATTACCCTGGACATTAATCAGTCCAGCCAGTATAGCACCCGGTCACCCATCCAAGTATTGGCCGAGCTTAACGTTGCTCAACGTTGGTGATCTGACGAGAACCGGTGTGTCCAATGCTAGTATCATATCACATATCTACTGTTGAGTTTTTTTCTGTTTCCTGATGAAATTCTTCGCCGAGTTGTTCAGTTTCTCCCTCATGTAATAATGGATATCAGATGTCGTCTTGCTGGGATGGTACTGCTGGATTACCTCTGGAAAAGAAAAGGAATCAACATAAGAATTTGTAAACCTAATATGTACGAGGCAGGAAGTGGTGAAGGTTGTATTTCAGTTTTGGACGACAAGAAGGATAAAGTCAAACAAAAACAGGAATCCATGTAGGCCTTTCACAAAAAATAGATGATTAATTCTTTATTCCTTTTGAAATATTCCAAGTTCTTTCGAATACACTACATTTTGAGTAATTTGGCTTCACTTCTTTTCAAAGAAAATATCCCAAAAGGCCCCCAAACAAATATTCTAAATGAAACCATGACATGAGTATGATTAATGAGAGTAAACACTATAGTTACTTCCCTTTGTATTGGAAGAGTTGAAAACTAGAGATTTACATTACTTTAACACTATCACGACCATGATACGACAACTCAATCTACATTTTGAGTTACTTCCTCTTGTGTGGGAACCCATGGCCTCGGCAAATATAGTTTTTCTCTAGTACATAAAACATATTTACCTCATTGGGATCCTATAATTGTATAATATTGTAGGACTGTGCTATTGATCTGTAAACAATAAATATATTTGATCTGAAAGATATGGCAAACTTGACATATTCACATTTTCTGGATCATGGGATATTATACAATTATTGCATGTTATAGAGTGGGACATCACGATTTGTCAACTCGAGACAAGTGGTGTACAACGAGCGCGCAGCTCGAGTTGTACATCACTTGTCGAGAGATGACAAATCGTGATGTCCCACTCTATAACATGCAATAGTTGTTTTATTACCGAATGTCATATTTGTATAAAATGGGACTTTATAATCATGTGAATGAGGATGGTACGGTGAAATAAGCATATCGTGTTGAACACTGCGCGGACCGTTGTTGATTTCAAAACGCCGTGTCAAGATCAACTGTTCAGTCTTGGCTTGTTTGTCGACTCAATCGCATAATTTGGAAAAGTAACGTTCTGGGTGATCTTACGTACCTTTTCAAAAGATGTCGAATTTATTTCATTCAATTATCAAATCACATTCACTAATTTCTATCACCAACGGGCCGTCGTATACACTTCAGGCCGACATATACACATCAATCTTCGTTTCGGTGAGTATGTTGGCGCGTGTGCTATGGGAGGCAACTCTAGCTTGGTCCGACGGATGTCGCCGTGGAATAAATGTCATGTCCAACGCTCTGCCGTGGTACATGACATTTATTCAATGGTAAGGCAAGATATGACTGCATCATCACTGAACATCACGATTTGTAGAATGACACGTGGCAGGCTGTCAACCAATGAAAACATTACGAATTTACACGAGGTATAATAAAACACATTAACGCTTCACCAATGAAAATATAATTGCCACATAAAGAAGTGTTTATTGGACACTGCAGCCTTATGTACATACCTGTTTCTGCCAATTTCTTTCTTTGAGAATCGACAAGATGTCCCTTTCAGCCCTCTTCTCGCTAGTTACTTTGCTTTTCTTGTTCGTCTTTCTTGGACTTTCATTCTAAAAATACAAAATGAATTCATTAAAGATAACAGTGAGGAGTTAATAATCTAGCATACGTAATGCATATCTGCATTCTGTGTTTTTTTTAATTATGGAAAATAACTGTCACAATAATTTTTTTAAATGCTCATTTATTGCGACAGAATACTTGATGAAATAGAAAAAAAAACAGTTCATATAAATTGTACATAAGCTTACATGTATGCTAGAAACAATCAGTTATAGCCATATCACACCTTGTTACAATTCAGGAGCCGCAGAGCACATTTGAAAGTGAGGTGACTGCTTCCCCCCCCACCCCCCCACCCCCAACAGCTCCGAATACACATCCATTGAAGGAAAGTTACATATCCTTAACGTAATTCGAGCTGATTTTTCACTTGCTATAGAATTACCTCATCTTCGGAACTGGAGGATTGTCTTGTGGATATCGTTCGTTTGCCTCTCTGTTCTCTTCCCAGCCTACCAAGGGATTTCCTAATGTCGGATATATTCTCTCCATCCAGAAGTCTGTCCAGTATGGACTTCAGCTCGGGACGCTTGTCTGAAATAGTGAAATATCACATAACTTAATCTTAACAACATGCTTAATGTGATCCCCCTCTTGTTCATGCTATGAATCGAATTGTTTACAGGAGCCATGGAGCACATTTGAAAAGGGGAAGGGGAACTGAATTCTATACCAGCCATGTTAAATGTCGAACCGGAGCTATCTAAGATAGGACTTATAACATTGCGGCCCCAAAAAGTGGAGGGCCCCCCATTACGTTTTCCTGTTGCTCAGCATTAAAGCAAGGTGGCCATTCTACAAATATATGGTAAACAAAAATGAGATATCAAGTGATACATTTAACATAAATAACACTCGGAATTACATAATTTTATTTATTACAGTACTTACCACTGAATCTCGAAACTTTGGCTGGAACAACTATTGTATTGCGCTGTGGCCATTTCAACTCGCATATGGATTCGAAGTCCCAGGAATCATTGTTGAGCTCATCCCGCGATCTACTGATAATGCGAGAAGTGTCGGCTATTTCCAGAGCATTATTCTCGTTGAAACATTCGTAGACAGCTAGCTTGCATGCCATGGTCATGATGGTGGCATAGTTCAGTCAACTTATTCGTGGACGGTTATCGAGATACTTGATGTCGAACCAGTCAGGGTCTTTTAAAATTGATAATTACGAGGTGAAAAGAACGAAGCAAGCCCCGACTTCATTGTTGAATGACTTCATGGGGGCTTTGAGACGTCTCTGTTGTTGTTGTTGTTGTTAATCTCGGACCCTTCAACCTTTGACTCGCTGTGCTGTTTAACGGGAGACTCGAGCAACGAGTGTCAACAATTTGCCGAGTTAAGAACCCTAAATTAATGCTAGAATCTCACTCCGCGAACAATAATCTCTATTCTGTCGTTCGACAGAGAACTGCATGGAGTAACTAGTCCCATCACACTATGATTTACAGTTCGCAGACCTTCCGCCATGATTGTTGTGATGCCTCGTTTTCGATCTCACACTTGACGAGCATTCTCGTCTCGCGAGACTCCCGACTGCGAGAAAGAGTCTCACGGGTAAATGGGAGCCATCCCCCCAAAATTTGGGGGGTGAGTAGGCGGCGTATGATTTTTCGCCCGTTTGTATCCTGCGGACTCCGCCGAGTTAGAAGCGAATTGCTAAACATAACGTGGGCTATATAATTGGGAAATGACTCTTTCCGATTCGGAGCATATCAATCGCGAACAAATTATTGTCGGTATGTATACTTGGCCGTGAAAGCGATACAGGAAGTAGTTCGCGGGTAGACACGGCTGAATAGTCCCGGTCGAGCGAGTGATGTCATGCTGCCTCGCTTTGAGATTGGGGATTCAAAAATGTCACCAGTTTACATGAGAGTCGCTTTGGTCTCCCGCGGGTAGACACGGCTCTCTTTGAGAATGACTTGACGAGATCGATCAGCCATTCGGGAAACAACGGAAATCAACGAAGTATAGCAACAATTCGGGAGATGCACAAGTGCAGTCACGTGGTACATTTTGGGCGAGTTCCAGCCGACGGCATATGGGAATATGATATATATGATATGTCCTGTAAGTTTGGAATTAATTTACCTGTTGTTATAGTTATGTGAATTTTGTACTGTGTCAGTCATTGACGCTTGTACAATAAATAATTATCTTCTTATGGGACGTAACCTGCGAGAGATTTGACGGTCGCGAAAATAACATTGAAGTCAATGAGAATTATTTTTAAAACGAAGTTTTGCAGTTTGATTCTGGTAGATAATATTTCAGAAGGACATTAGCTTTCGAGCGAGACAACTTGTATAATTTTCACTCATATGGAACAGACGCTGTCAACGAAAAACTAGCATGCTCCATGCAAAACTTTCGACGCCAAACGACCGGAACTCACCCAGCAGGACATGTGATCGACACATGAGAAAGAGGCGAATAGCCTGACTGATCACCGCAGATAAACACAAAATAAAATAGAGAATTTCATACGAAGCTTTATTAGATTTGAATCATGATCGAACATTAGAGGATATATTCAGTGCATGGAAAAACAGCCTATTCGAAAAAATAAAACGTAAAAAAATCCATCTATATATCGGCTTTCCCGGCGACGTAATGTCAGCCTGACTAGTGTAGGTGCTGTTGTTGTCTGACAAGTCGAAATCCGACGAAGGATTTATTCGGCAACTTGAACTACTGAACTGACAAATAGTTTTGATAAAAATACTCCTGTATTAAAGTTGAGAATTCCGTATTCGCTTCAAATTTAGGAAAAATCGTATAAAGCTTTGAAGCACATGTTCACTGTCAGGTATCCGCACATTTCCCTTTTCTATTCGCCAGGCAGCTAGTTTTGCCGCATATATGCATATTTTAGGGATATTCAAAACTATATTTTATTCATCAGCACAGTGGCTAGTAAGTTTTTCATCACTTTTCTCCCTGACAGCTAAACAAATTTCGTCTTTCAAAACGCAATTTTGTCATGCGGTACTGAACCGCATGCACAGCATGCTAAGTCGACAGCCAGTCTATTCGTGAGACGTCTTCTCATCGAAGCAAGGCCAACGCCGTAGCTCTGCATGGTCAAAGTTTGCGGAGTTGAACTTTCTATTTCCGGGAACTACTGAGAGACTCTATCCTTGTTTATAATCCCCATAATTAATGCAGAGATCACAATTAAACATGTTATAAGCCTCACTGATTCCAGTCAGGAAAATAAGAATGTCTTTTGTTCTAGGCCAAGCGTTCATCAGAGTACCGAATATATAACTGTTCAGAGGTCAACATTTCTCTCCTGCCTCGCACCACGTGGCGCTATTGGCATGCTTATACAAATTACAATCAGTACATTTGGTAAACATCATTTGTTTAACTTTACCGGTTTCTAAGCCATTCTGTCAGCCATTCAACATTATTCACAGGCATATAACTTTGCATCCATTCATTTATTTCTCGTGAATTGAAATCCTTCCAATTGTATCGGGGAAATAATATTTTGGTTAACTATGGTATATTGTACCATGGTTCATCTTTACCATGGTATTACCATAGTTGAACAGAGTAACCATGGTAAATTGAACCATGGTACAGATGATGGTACATCTGTACCATGGTATTACCATGGTAGTACCATGCAAACCATGGTACATTCTGTTGTAAACCATGGTATTTTTTTACAAGGGCTGGCAATTCAAATTGCATTTTTCTTAAATTGAAATTTGTAATTTCGAAATTGAAGTAAATTCAAATATCAATTTGTAGTTTGTAACATTCTTATTGGCGTAAACCAAAACGGCGAACCGGCCGGGTTTCACATAACCCTTGTTTTTTTTCCAATGTTGGAATTTTAACACCATTCTCTTAACACCGTTTTGTCGTTAAACTGGTGTCGAAACACCTCCTTTTCTTAACACTGTTTTTTGGTGTTGAACTGGTCTAACACCATTTTTCAGTGTTAGATTTTCCACACCATTCTTTTAACACCGATTTTTGGTGTTGAACTGGTCTTGACTCCATTTTTCAGTGTTGGATTGGGTCAACACCATTTTCTCAACACCGTTTTTTGGTGTTGAACTGGCCTCAACACCACATTTTGGTGTTAAATTATGTCAACACCGTTTCTCAACACCACTTATTGGTGTTGAACTGGCCTCAACACTAAAAAATGGTGTTGGGCCAACACCGTTTTTCTGGCTGTGTTGTCTGTTAAAATACATTGCAGTGTAGAACGGGAACGAAACAATGCTGGACAGTCTTTGCTGCCTTGAAATTAACATTCGACGATGTGTCTAAAAGTAAACGCCTATCATTGAAAGCCCACGCTCAAATGCGAACCGTAATATTGCGAATGTTTTATGTTACGTGCAATGCAGAAGACAAAAAAAACGGTATTTCGTCTTTCTAAACCAAAATCACCAGTCATATAATAATGTTCCGTCTTTTCCTAACGAATTAGTATGGCGAAAGTAGTGATCATGGAAAATGGCCAAAAGGATAATTCTTTACAGTTTTTTTCTTTAGAGTTATATATGCCCTTTGTATATTCAATATGGAATGAGCTATTCTCCTTATTACATGATCAATAAATAAGTAATTTTCTCTATTTTGCACATTTTGAAGGCAACGATGAGCTGAGATGCAGTACATATAACCAGACATTGAGTTTAAATGATTTTAGAAACGAAAGCAGTTAACTTGGTGATTATAATCAACAAGGGCTGATCGAACCGATGTTCATTGCAATATTTCGATTGATGAGGAGGCCAGGCAAGGAAATGGAATCTAAAATACAACGCTTTTCTGTCCGTATCGCTATATAACACCACACCAACTGTAGTCTCCATACGATAAACACGGTCTGTCTCCACGTTTCGTGTAACATGCTGACTCACACGCCCATAAAGAGAAGCATTTAATTGGAACGTTGTTGTGTTTTACTACCCACAATCTCGTGAAGCAAAGGTACTTTCCAAGATTAGCTATACCAGTTCCGCTGTGTTCATTTCACCGCTGTAATGGACAAGAGCAGAATACTACCGAACAAATTCTTTATTGCGATGGAATGAACATTCGGAATCCTTTCTTATTCTAAAAGTAATATGCTAATGTTGAGAGTTCACGCTGTTGTAAAAAACCGTAATAACAGCACTAAAATCCGAGTAAATTTGCTTTCTGATTGCGGCTCGAAACACAAGAATCATACCGTCATACACCCATTCTTTGAAAAGGCAGCGGAGTTAAATTTAACGTGGCACTACTCCCTAAAATAATTAGATTGAAATTCAATCTATCAGATTGAAATTAGTGACCAATCTTTTAGTGGATTGAAAATATTCAATCTAATAGATTGAAAACGATAATATTAATCTGTTGTAGACAGAAAATTCAATCTACTAGATTGAAATTTTCAATCTAATAGATGGAATATTCAATCGAATAGATTGGTCACTAATTCCAATCTGATAGATTGAGTTTTCAATCTAATTATTTTTAGAGAGTACATGCCGTGCCGGCTGATTTAGTTGTTTCATTGTCTGGTCAACTCCATGAACGAATACGGTGGAAATGAACTTCACTTGGGTGGGACTAAACATTTGACAACAAAACACAACGGCTTCTGCTCAAAGATCACGCTCGACTAAGAACCGTAGTACTGCATGGACAAGTGCAGCATACTGCCAAAAAATGTCTTCATCGTGATGGAATGAACATTCGAAATCCTTTCTTATTCTAAAAGTAATATGCTAATGTTGAAAGTTCACGCTGTTGTAAAAACCGTAATATGACACCCGAATGGAGGATTTTATTTGGACAAGATACTATTATTAGATCTATTAAGCTCTTAGAATGGCGAGTGACCCTTGTTGGTTCCGAGATTATCTGTTCCAGATCGAAAAGGTCTCGAGATTATGTATCTTTGGATGTGTTTGCGCCAGGCAGTCTCAGTTAAATTCACCCACAATAATACATTTATTATCCATTCAATCTCTCAATTTTGAAATAGACCCATCAATTACAACGCTAATAATACATTGCTCTTTCGGAGAGAGCACGATAAAACGGCAAGGCTTTGGTGTAAGACCTCCCATTGAAAAGGTAATATCCTCGACAAAAGACTGACAATACAACTTGCAGCAGATCCTTTGTCAATTATATTTCGTGAGTCTTACACCAAATCGTTGCCGATAAAACGATCCCAGGAGGAATTTGCTCTTTTGTAGTCTAATTTCCACCCAGACTGCATTTCAATATCATACGCTAAATACATGACCATAAGTGATATTTATGAAACGTTTTCTGATATATACATTTCTGGATTGATTTTCTCAGAAATCAGCATGCCCATTTATCATTAACATACGTTATGTATCCCATCAGTTATTACTTTCCTTCAGAACCTGCTTACCAGTTTTTATATATATTTACAGTCTCAGTAGTTTATTTATATCTTTCGTTTGTGACAATAGGTTCATTTTCCTATAAATTTGGTCTTATGTACAAATGACGAGATAGATATTGTTCACTGTACGTCGTAAGATTCTGGCAGAAGAGAAGAAAGTGAAACTTGTCTCTTACCATTTGGCAATTACATATATTACAATATCTTTCATTTGCTGAAGTTTTCGGCTTAGTCCACCGAGCAGTTTCAATCGGTAGCCAATTATTTGTGGTCCTAAATTTTGTGAGCATTTTCCTGAAGTTTTCAAGTAAAATTGTTAGGTACTGTTCAAATCCAAACTCTTTTTACAAACACTGTATATTTTACCTTTAGAAATATTTGCGATATCGCTTTGCCACTTCTGAATAAATTGATCCTGTAAAAGTATTTCGAAGGTTTTTCTTTCAACTCTCTCTTGAGATAGCCATATATTAGCAGTTTGGAAGATATTTTTTATTTCTTTCCTTCAGAGGCTTTTTTATGGTATCTTTCTGCTCTTTCTTTCAATCAGCTTAAGCCAGATTGATATAGTATGCGGAGTTTTACTTTCAGAACTCACTGAAATTCATATATAAACATTTGCAGATCGCTTGTAACAACTCATCTGAACATAGATCCCGAGAACCTGGATTAATTTGACCGGTACAAACGAAAACTCTGCAACAAATAACAACACATTTCTACATTGGCAAGTATATTATTTGGGGTGATTTTAATTAGCATTAGCAAATATACGTTTCAAAGAAATTGCAATTTATTTCAAATTAGAGTTAAATCATTAACCATTTTCATTTGCATACAATCCTAATCCTATAATCCTAAATTACAGATTTTACGGTTTGTACCCAACTAGATCGGTTGATGCGCATGTACATTGCAAACAATGTTTCGTCTGCTACGGAAATGACCATAGGCCATTAGAGCTGCCCTGTAATCAATTGACTTATTCAAACTCATCGCGGTATTATGTACAATGTCAACATGATATAATACTGATACGTACAATTTCTATCTACTTTGAGGAAACAATTACTGTGAATTTGACAAGATTTGTTGTCTAGAGGTGCTTTTCCTGTTTGATAACAGTCGAAAGTTAGATTCCAGCACAACGTTAAATATTTGGACCAAGAAATATAACGCAAAGCTTCGCCACAGAAATGCTTGAACCAGTAGAATCATGTAAACGAAGGGAGAGTTAGAGAAAGAATCATTGTCCGAATAAAAACAATTTGAGACGCCTTAATTGAGCGTACTTTTCGTATGATATTTTAATCAACGCCACAGCATATTAACTTGTCAAACAATGCTATACCAATAAACGCCTCCATTAGAAGTTTCTGAAATTCTGTGATAAACATCGTACACTGACGGAAAAATACGATCTTAGCGTGAATGATCTCCGGCGCTACGTCTCGAAACCTGTGTAAACCTGTCCAATTCCGCGTAAACCCGGGGCTAGTGGCCGTTCGAATATCACTCGTTTTACATATCGATAGTGTTCAAATAAACAGTCACAATCAAACCGTGACTGAGATTAGGATTTTATGTGTAGAACAACATCATGTCTTGCTGACATTGTTGACCGCTTCTTTCCTGTAGTAAACCATCTTGTGTTCTTATTATTTTTATTTCATACACATTTGGAATCAGTGCTGTTATACGAAAGGACCTTGTATCTTTAGATGGGTAAATGGCCCTAGGTCAGGTGCAATACAGAAGTACCAAAATAAAATACTTCCACTACAAAGAAATTGTTCAATTGGCATGAAGTATAATATTATATTGTATACTCAGAAAAATTTCAAGGCACGGAGTCTCATAGTTCTCGAGTAACAGGGCCGTAAAGTAGTGCATTCGAGCAAAATAGTTGATTCTGAGGTGAAAACAATTCTTATTGTTCGCTGTAAACATATGAAGATAAAGGATAACCAGAACCAGATTTGGTCTACGACTACGTATTGGAAGAGCGAGTATGCTGTATCAAACTGGTCCTGGTTATCGTTTATCTTCATATGTTTATAGAAAGAAATATGAGGTGTAATCGCCCCAAAATTGGCCATTTTGCACGAATGCACTAGTTCACGGCCCTGTTATCCGAGAATAATGAGACTCAGTGCCTTGAAAATTTCCTCAAGGCGCTATGCCCGTGGTGGCTGTAAGGGCAACAGTCTTTCCCTGTTGTTTTAAAAGATTTGCCACTTTTCTTGTTAAAAACGTTTTTCCAGTACCTGTCTGTCCCTGGATAATAACACTGGCTCGCGTCTTTTTTGCATAAAGAGGCCACATCGGGAGAAGGTAAAGTAAGATATATGCGTTTTAACCATTTCTCGATCTGTCAAAAGGGAAGTCTATTCGATTTTCGAAGGCTGATTGACCTCCCTTCCCCATTTATTCCCTACCTCGACACCCCCCCCCCTCATCAACCTAATCAATCAATTAACAACGGTAACGAGCCCCTGTGGATACATCATACTCAAGAAAACGACTTGGAAATTCATTGGGGGGAAAAGAATTGGGAACAGTGATAGAGATTATACTATAGGAGGATCATGACGTTTTGTCGACATAATTGGGAATTGTTTATCGCTTCTCGCTTGCGTATTTGCACAAACGAGTCTCTTTCTAGAAGCTTAGTAAAAAAAATGAGACATGTGTTGGCAATGTTTTTGACTTTTTCTAAACTTGTTTTCACCTTTAAAGTTTTCTCATTATTTCATATATTTATTCATGTTGCCTCCTCGGGGTTTGATTTTCATGTGGAATTTTGTAATTGTCGTACAATGAAGGGTCTTTCGATTATTGACGCAGAAATCTTTCGTGGGCGACGGTTGAATAATGAATGCCAGATTCGGTATGATTTGGTCCTAATATTGTTTTATGAATTAAGTCCTTCGATTGCGGAAGTGTAAATCCTTCAAGGACGACGCCTGGCTTTTGATTGTCGAAATGGATTATTGCAAAATTGAAACCATGCTGTAAAAATGTTGATCATTATTTCAAATTTTAAGTAATATGATGTAATTATAAACGTTGATAAATGGTGGTCTCGAGAATTATAAGAATACATATATACAGGTTTCAAATTTAATTTCCTTAATGATGGTCGAAATACACAGCGCCTTTCATACATACGCGTATCTACGAATACATATATCAGGGGTGAATATCATGTACAATGTCAGCGGTGTTTATTAGCATTGGAATTCATGTTTATTGTCACGCAGAAGCAGCATGTGCAGGTCGCTTTTTGCAATTTTTCCCAAGAAGCCTTTCTTATCTAGAGTTTGGGATTCACAACGGTTTAATTAATTTAGCCTTAATCCGGGCAGTTTCGTACAAGAAATTTAGGTGTCATTTCGTATGCTTTGGGTTGTGAAAGATATAATCACATGATATTGAATATAAATTAGATATCTTTATACTTTCGATTTTACTGTATGCTGGCGATATAATCCTCAAAACGGATAATGGTCCAGAAAATGCTGTAGTTGTTTTTGAGAGATACTCTGATTTATGGGATTTAGACATTAATATTATCAAAACGTCGCCGATAGAAAATACGTTCTTTCTATTCTGAAGGCAAAGAAATCGAAGTGGTCGTTGAGTACTGTAACCTTGGGCATTTATTGAAATGCACTGGCAAATAGCTATCTGCAAGAAAGCACCTCATTGCACAAACTTCGAAAGCTTCATTTGGTGTATATGGGGAATCTCAATTTTTTTTCTCTTCATGTAGGAATCATAAAATCTTCACCCAATTTTATGGTTAATTGTGAACTCAGGCTGTAACCCTGTATACCAGAGTGTGTGTTAGAACGGTTTCGAAAAGACAAGGGAAAGAAAACAAACTGTCATATGTACTATATAATTTTTATGTGACTTCAAAATATCTAGCATATAATGACGCTAAGCCTTAATTCTCTCTCTCTCTCTCTCTCTCTCTCTCTCTCTCTCTAATAAAATCAAATTAAGAGCACTTTTTGAAACAAATCTTCGTAAACAGGAAGAATTGTGTAAAATCAAAGAAGGTATGGTAATCTTTAAATATTAATGAATGGGTCATCTGCTGTTGTAATCATTATACATGTATATGTTTATATAAAAATGTATTTTTATTTCTAAGTTTGATACAATAAAAATGTGGTCGCCATAATATATGTACTTGGTTGTATCTCTGGTACCACCCTGTGTGGTTAGAGTGAAGTAAATGATGATGACCCGGATAACCTGGGGATGTAGAATGTGATCAGTCACACGCCCCGGGGCAATGTTTTTGCGATTTTATCGCATCATGCTGCACTTAACATATTGTCGTTGATTTAGAACAACTAGACAAACACGTGTTTTTTTATGACAGTTGGCTAAAGGCTGTTTCCTTATTAACATGTTGCTGCCATTACATGACTCAGATTATCCTTGATTTTATACCCTATACCTGTAATATTACAGATACATTATACAAAAGCATTGTTTCATGATTAAATATACAGGAGCTCCATTGTTATGTGGGGCATGCTGGGACTGAATGGCAAGGTCTATCTCCAAATTATTCTCGTATTTGAATATTGAATTATTATAGTTGCCCTTGGTCTAGATATTTTGATATTTGGTGGTTAACGAATTATGGACGCATTGATTCCCAAATGAACAGCGGGTGCCAATGGAATATTGGTTCAGTTGTTAGCGTAAGTGTCAATGAATTCAGCTTGCAATTAATCAATATTATGTTGAGTAGATACATTTTGAAAAAGCTGCATGGCTCATGTAGTTCAATCCATGCCACATAATATTGCCGAAAAAAATACCTCGATAAGGCTATATCATGAAGTGCATTCACTGTTTTCAGATTCGATCAGATACGGTGGTGGCGTCTAACATATTTTGTGCGTATATAGCTGGTGTTTACACCGTTTAAACCTAGGCACAGGGGTGATTTGAGCACTACTTGATATTTGAATTCAAGTATGAAATGATAGCGCGATTATGATCATTCCATATCTTGGAAAAAAGACGTTACATTAGAATTGTCTCATTCCGCTAGGGACCGTATGAACCGATGTACTTCAAGATCTTAATGGTGTTCAAATGAACAGTCACAATCAAAGCGCGACTGAGATACATCATTCTCTAGGTGACGACATTACAACGAAATCATGGATTAAGACAATCTAGGTAAACCAAGACGGTAAATCAGGGGAATACCATCTAGACGTAACGCTATGAAAACTTCGAGCGAATTGTTCGCACGATATTCTGCGAGATCCCATAATAAGCCAATTCCGACAATTTCTGACTTTGCCCTCTGACAATGATAGGATAGATATGTTTATTAAAGTCTCACCACATATAAAACATTCACAGCAGCAGTACTTTCAGACCACGTAATTATATGTACCACTCTAATAATAGAGTTTTGAGAGACTGATACTAGTAGTTAAAACAAATGATAGCTGATGATACAAGCTCAAGATACTTAAGACAAAATAAAAAAACTTACATACAAGAGTTAAAACCTCATGCATAAATAGAATGTTGTCGTCGTCTTAAAATTTGATAGCAGGCTTTGGCCGAAATGTTGACTACGTCCGGGTTGGAAAACGCTACACACAGAATTTCCTTATCTGACATCTTCAGGAAATCTTCACCACAAGCAAAATATAGTGTTTGAAACAGGTTAAAACGTATGTCCTCATATAACGGGCAATTACATAATACATGCTCTTCATTTTCCACTACCCCTGGGCAAATAAAACAAGTTCTTCTGTCAATAGATAAACCTTCATATCTTCCAGTTTCCAATCGTAATGGTGCAACACCTAATCTAAACTTTGCCAAAGCACTTCTATAACTTTTCGGTAAATTCCTCTCTATATAATCTTCTTTACCAAATGTATGTTTAAACATTCTATATGATCTCAATTTGTTCTGCCCTTGGCCTGATTTAGATGCTGGTCTTTTCACATCATTATTCCATTGTATCAAATAATTGTTGAAAATTTTCTCTTTTATGGCGGTTTGAACAAATCGGGATGAATACACAACGTTAACATTCATCACATGATTTAGGCCATTTTCTCCGAAACATTTTTGTACTCTAAATACCCAGTTTTTACACCGACTTCTCGCCTGTAAATTTGCCCATAATAACACTCTCTTATTAATTCTATTATTTTCCATGTTCATAATTCTACACCACAGTCTACCTACAGCACCCCATTGTCTAACAATCGGTGGTTCCCATCCCATATCGCCACAGACTCCCGCATTCGGGGCATATCTACCTACACCCATGAAAAAACGACACGCTCTATGATTGACGTTTAGTTCACGGATATTAACATCTTCGCGCGGCACAATCTTTTGATATTTTCTAGACCCTAACAAAGCCAAACTTTTCGACGGGAGTAAACTCTTTGATCTTCTCGGTTTACCATGCAGACAGTCTGAAAATGAGCCATATTTAGATACTTTTTCCCGATAATGTTTATATATTAGTCCACGTGCTACCGTGTGTATTGTGGGCGTGATTTCTACAAGCTAGCCACCTGATTGGCTAACAAATGTAGTTTCAAATTCGCATGGGATTTTTATAGGACTGAATTCAGATATAATATTCCGTGATATTATATCTGAGTTTACTGAGATTGAGATTAAGAATACTGATCAGCCATACGGATTTGATATTTTTGGAACATCATGATGTCTTGCTGGCATCTTTGAACTTTTGACCGCTTCTCTCTTGCAGGAAACTAGCCTATGTTTATGTATATAATTTTTTTTTATTTGGTGCTAATCCTGTTATATGGAATATGGAATAGGCCTTAGGATTATGAACGGCTGAATAATTAATGACGGACCAGGCGCTTGTAATTGGACAATTATTTTCATGAAGAAAAAAGACGTCTCGATATGAACATCGTCTTGTCTTGTTGACATATTTTGTTTTGCAACGAAATTTGTATAATACAACTTGTAAAGGAGAAACTCTACAATTGACTAGATTCTCTTTCAATTTATTGCTCAGATCAAGAGCAATCTATAGTCTTACTTTTAAACGTTTGAATTAACCATTCCAGTGAATTAAAACTGGACCATATTCCGTGGTGTACTTTTTTTTCTGTCAAACTCCTCTCCGATCACTGATAAGATAGAATCGTAACGTGCGAGATCTCTCACGCTCCGCTTCCTAACTTGGTATAATTCCGAATCTAGGGACCATATGAACATCGTGTAATACAATAAGACCTTTTTCGCACGAAATTTTCAAATATACACAAATCGGAAATAAAAATGTCCAGTTATCTCCAGAATACTTACCCCCTGCCACATCTTCTATAGGATCAGGCACGTTCGGTGTTCGCCGTGTTCCTTTTGCAAGAATATAATTTTTTTCAAGTTGCTCATTTAGTTTCTATGTTGATAATGTTTTTAAAGCTAAACAGCTACCAACAGACAGTCTGCTAGATAGTTTCAAGAAAGCCTGCTTTAGGTTCTCCCTCAACAATTTTAGCAAGCCTATTTAAGTTGTTATGTTTGTTTCATCAACCGGTTGCTAACTGATATTTTCCTGGATATTTCACTTCGATAGGCATATAAAAGTCGGTGTATATAACACAAGACTATTCTATGGATAAAAGATTTTTGCTCAGGTGCTGACGTTTCGAGGGAGATACTTTCAACTTTCTCAGAGCTGCATATTTCGTTCGATTTCTTGATATATCTTTTTCTACATGTACATTTATTTTAATTATATTGGTTCAGTTTATTCTTTTTCTTGTTCAGATTACTTTTATTTATTGTTTCATGTAAACAGTATGTTCCTTTCCTAAATGGGCGCAACGTCATTTGATATTTCAATCGTTTTGAGTATTTTTCTTTAGTTTTTTTAAAAGTTTTTTAACAGGTAACTTTATTGTAATTTTATTTATTTAACGCTACTGCTTTTTTATATATTTATATTCCTAGATTGTGAAACACCCTGCCAGAAAATAGCAACAGTTTCTTAACAGGTAACTTTCTTTATAATTGTATTTATTTAACACCACTGCTTTTTTAAACGGGGAAGTTTCCCTGTTTCTTGCGATGCTATAGGTGAACTGGCTTATGGGTAATTTCAGAGGTGCCATCTATCCAAGCGATATGGTTTTCATTACAACACCCCTGCGCAAAATGAGAGAATGACTGAAACTTCCGCGTCACTCCGTTTATTGTACGCGATATGAAGTAGTTCGACCTAGTTTCGAATAATTTCGCTGAATTAATCCCACGACGAGCCGTTTCTAGGCGCAGATATTGAAGAATATGTCGGTTTCGTTTCCTGGTAAACACTTCTGCTGATATCTTGTGAGACTTTCTTCGAAAGATTGTGTTTTGTCTGTAAACTGGTCAATATGGAACAAGTCGTAGTCACGAAATATGCCGACGTCATCTTTGGCTCTGATAGCCAATGAAATACACCAAATTGACGAACTGACGTCATGTTTTAAGATCGGCTGAACCGCACTGCCAAACTTATAGTGCAGTCCCGGTGAGACAGTTTGAAAGGGAGAGAGGAGGAGGCAGTTTCGTTTTCGTTCCATCAGTCGACTGGAGAGTTTTGACACTGTGCGAGTGTGGCATTTCGACAGATCGAGGTGTGTAAAACGTTTTATACCCGTCACTTAATTGTATTACTTGTTACTTGCACACTTATTAATATTGTCAAATAAATGAATGTTGCAAGTTTCTGCGCTACTGCATGATTGGAGCTAGCCAACCTCCCCACAGCGCATGCGCCATTTCGCAGGCTCCATTACCATCCCTGCCACCAATAGCGGAAGTTGACCTTTACTACGTTGCTATGACGTATAGGGGAAACCAACCAACGCACGGTTCAATTTGAATCCGGCCGAACAACTCCTTTAGTGTTGCACATGAGCGAACTACTTTTCATATGCTCTGTCCAGATAAACAAGGAAAATTATCTTCAGATAATTCTTTTTAACGCTAGGTCAACAGAGGTATTATGCAGACTCGAAAAGTAATCGAGATGTTCCGTAAACATCTATTTTACTATATATGATGTCACTTCCGGCGATGTGCGCGAAGGCCCCGAATCCGGTCCAAAAATCTGACTGGTGGCTGGGGTGTTATTAGACCCCCAGCGAGGTGGTTGGGAGCTAGCCCGAAAACATCGGCTAAGGAGTCTATTTTTTTGGTTGTTGTTGCTACGCCCCCTTACCCTATATTTACCTATCACAGCCAGAGTTTCTGAGTTAGATTGGAGCACATGGCATGTCTGAAAGCCGCCGTTTTGTGTGCTAAGTTTGAAAACATATCTTGCAAGGAAAACTTGATTTATTTCATCAAGCGAAAGCATCCTTTTTACTGCAATTTGCAAATTGACTGATCTTATCGTCTAGCATCATTTGTCATCTAGCAAAAGTAATGTTCTTGATTCTTACCATATCCGTAATGACAGCTCGTTGAACAGGTCAGGGAAAAGGACTAACTGGGACATATATCCCAATTGGGATAAAATATCCCAATTTGGATATTTTTTTCACACTTCCATATTTTCAAGCTGGCATATTTTGCTAGTTCTCCTGTTCGTATAAAGACATACAGCAGTGGTTAGTCATGGGAAGTATACCGCAACAACAACATCAAAAAGTATTGCACGTAATTGCAATTGCACAGAGAATAATGTAGGCGAGAAAAGGTCAGCAAAATTATACAATCGTATTGGCAGTTTTGTGAAGTAGATTCTATCTTGTTTTTGTAGTTTAGATGCCGAAATTCGACATTGCTGTTTAGTATGAAAATCGGTGAAAATATCCCAATTAGGATATATTTCAATATCCAAACTTTGATTTAATATCCCAGGTGGGATATATACCCCACTTAGTCCTTTGCTCTGACCTGTTGAAGTTGACAAAATAATTTTCCGTTTGGGCCAGGCAGTGGAGGTAAAATTAATTTTTGATGTTAATAATGGTTTTCTGTGCCTGTGATTTGAATTTTTTAGTAACGTAAAGGTATTTTTGCTGTGTGCAATTGCTGAATGTGATTTTAAAATAATTATTCGATGTACCGGTAGGCATACGTGTAATCTTGAAGAATTACAAGCGTCTAGTCCGTCATCCATAATTCAGCCGTCGTCCATTAGAGAATATCCGCGTCCATAATCCAAAGACCTATTCCATATTCCATATAACAGTATTAGCACCAAATTCAAAAAGACAATCATAGTATACATAAACATAGGCTTGTTTCCTGCAAGAGAGAAGCGGTCAACAGTTTTCAATGATGCCGGCAAGACATCATGATGTTCCAAAAATATCAAATCCGTATCGTATCTTGAAGAAGACCTATAGGCTACTTATAGTATTTTCTGGTTGTCAATTGCCAAACAAATAAATAAATATGAATCAGATTCAGTGACTTTATTCTTGTACATGTCTACAATAACAATGTCATTGAGCTTTGACTGCAGATTGCAGTGTGCATGAATACGCAAACCATGAATGAATGCCGCTATGCATCCTGGGCAACAATGTTCACTACGGACACCGACCTCAGCAATATTGTAGCTTTACTACCAAAATGTTATCTTGTCTAGTTCAGATAATATACAATTTTTACCCCTCGGGCAAATTTTGCCCGAAGGGTGTTGTCGTCGTCAGCGTCGTCTGTCCGTCTGTCTGTCTGTCTGTCCATCTTTCTTGTGAACACGATATCTTAAGAAGAATTATAGCCAGGCATTGTAAATTCATACCACAAATGTATCGGGTGAAGGGTCAGAAGCCTATTAAAAACGGCTGACCTTGACCTATTTTATCAAGGTCAAATTATAGTATTTGCTATATTTTTTGAAGGATTGAAGCTAGGATCTCCAAATTCATATTACTTATGCAACTGGTGATTGACTAGAAGCCTACCCCAGTTGACTGACCTTGACCTATATTTTCAAGGTCATATTTTATTTATTATGGTGTAACATGATTTTATTTATTATGGTAGTAGCATTTGCTAGATCCTGTGTTAAATGTGATGATTTTAATCAACGTCACAAAACATTGTTGCAGAAACTTATAAAACAGGGCTATTCCACCAAGCGCCTCCACTCAAAGTTTCTCAAATTTGGCGATACATATCGCATGCTGATAGCAAAAATACGAACGTAGCGTGCAAGATCTATGGCGCTACGTTTCGTAACTTGTGTCTAATTCCGCTTAACCCGGGGCTAGGGGCCGTATGAACCCATGTACTTCAAGATCCTCATGGTACTTATATGAACAGTCACAATCAAAGCGTGACTGAGATACATCATTCTTTAGATGACGACCTTACAACGAATATTATGGATTAAGAATATTGATCAGCGATACGGATTTGATATTTTTGGAACATCATGATGTCTTGCCGGCATCATTGAAAACTGTTGACCGCTTCTCTCTTGCAGGAAACAAGCCTATGTTTTTGTATACTACGATTGTCTTTTTGAATTTGGTGCTAATACTGTTATATGGAAAATGGAATAGGTCTTTGGATTATGGACGCGGATATTCTCTAATGGACGACGGCTGGATTATGAATGACGGACTAGACGCTTGTAATGAAGAAATATATCTAGGCTTTCCAAATTGATACTATGTATACATCTGGCAAAGGTCCAAGGGTGTACTGAAGATGACTGACCTTGACCTATTTTATCAAGGTCAAATTTTAGTATTTGCTATATTTTTGGAAGGATTAAAGCTAGGGTCTCCAAATTCATATTATGTATGCAACTCGTGATTGACTAGAAGCCTATCCCAGTTGACTGACCTTGATCTATTTTTTAACGGTCATATACTGTTTATTATGATATAACATGAAGAAATAAAGCTAGGCTTCCCATATTAATATTATGTATACATCTGGCGAAGATCCAGAGTGTACTGAAGATGACTGACCTTGACCTATTTTATCAAGGTCAAATTTTAGTATTTCTAAATTTTTTGAAGGATTGAAGCTAGGGTCTCTAAATTCATATTAGTTATGCAACTGGTGATTGACTAGAAGCCTGTCCCAGTTGACTGACCTTGACCTATTTTTTCAAGGTCATATGCTGTTTATTATGTTCTAACATGAAATATATCTAGGCTTTCCAATTTAATACTATGTGTACATCTGGCAAAGGTCGATAGGTGTACAGAAGATGGCTGAACTTGACCTATTTTATCAAGGTCAAATTTTAGTATTTGCTATATTTTTTGAAGGATTAAAGCTAGGTCTCCAAATTCATATTATGTGTGCAACTCGTGATTGACTAGAAGCCTATCCCAGTTGACTGACCCTGACCTATTTATATATACTGTTTATTATGATATAACATTGAGAAATAAAGCTAGGCTTTCCAAATTAATAGTATGTATCTTTAGTACAATATTCCATGAAAGATTTACATTGTCCAAATTTATACCACTTATGGCTGGACCTGAAGTCTATTGAAGAATATCACTGACCTTGATCTATTTTTAAAAGGTCAAATTCTATATGTTAAGTCTAAGGTCTCCAAATTCCTGTTCCTTATGCAATTAAATTAGAATTGACTTGAAATTGTTTGAAGATGACTGACCTTGATCTATATTTCCAAGATAAAATTACTTTATTTGATTATAAGCTTTTTAGAAGAGCATATTCAGAGCTAAGAATTCGGCCGATCATGCTCTACCAGAACCTCAGGCCTTGGCAAAAGCGATCTACAGCCAACCCTACTAGATGACATTTTTGTTGATCTAGTTCTAAAAATACACTGATGATATAATACAATGCATGAGTGAGTGAATATGATTCAACGTTGCTTTCAACTATATTTCAGTCATATCACGACGTTGGGTCCTATTCCTTTTCACACCCGGGAACCCCACGGGTGCCACAGTTATTCGCCTCTTACGACAAGCTCTCTGAGGAGCTGAGGCATATTCTTACCATGACCTGCGGTGTGCACAACGACAACCCAGTTCAATCCCTGGAAGCCCCACGGGGCGACAATGCATGATTGCTGGGTGTAAACAATAACTGATAGCCGAGGGGTATTGAAGTCCAATGGGCTATTTTTAATCTTCGGTGTTGTGTTCTTTATCGGGCAACGGTAATTCCATTGGGTCGTCAAACAATTGTGATAGCAGTTGAACGCCTCGACAAAATTGTTTCCATCGTCCACTGGTACCACATATGCAACTCTCATTTGCCTAGACTTTCTTTACAGTATTGATGAAGTCTCTTCAATAATTAGAGCTACGCTTCACAAATCCATACCACGTATGCAACGGGAGACACATCAGAAATATATTGAACAGGACCAACTCCTTCCCTGTTTTTAGCAGCCTTGGATGCTTTCATTATATGATTATATTCCTACATTGTGAAACACCCTGCCAGAAAATAGCAACAGGCCGCGTACTTGTGAAATGGATTACACAACTTGGTACCTCGGTTGGTAGAGCAGTGGGGCGGTATCCCCCCGAGTCGTGAGTTCGATTCTCACCTCAACCAGTATTTTCTGGCAGGGTTTTTCTCAATGTAGGAATATAATTATATTATAATTTATCCCAAAAGATGACTGCAATTACTATTTGGTTGATTTTTTTGGTGAATAATGTACTAATGTAATTGCTACGCAATCTGATATGTATTATTTAACTTAGATTTAAATAAATTTTTAATTGATGCCCACTTTGAGCTTGGGGCTAATATTGTTTTACGAAATGAGGAATTTTGCATTATTGACTCAACAATTCTTTATGGACGCTACCTCAATGTCGGATATTTTGCTAGCATTATCAAGTTAAAATAGAGATTTATTAATTCTGGACTATTGCTGTCCAGAAATGAGTAGTGGAAATCCACAACACCATGTATCCTTCCTTGTAACCCACAGAACATGCATTTCTAAATTCCTGCTTTCATCATCGCGTTTGATTTGATTTGATTTTTAACATTATAGAAGGATGAATATATAATAGAAATAAAAATGGTTCATTGCTTCTGATTATATATTCGGGACCAGTTTTCATGAACACCTATGTTAACAAAGCGACCAATACGGTCCTGTTGGGGAGTAGTGGAATCGAGAGTCGAAAATAGAACACATATACCTTCCGATTTGTTCCCCTTATGGAATTATGGAAGGAGTATGGACATATTCACATCCACACCTGCTAAGACTGGATTCTGTAATGTAATATGCAAAAAGCGTACCGGTATCTAAATTATTGGCGCGAAACTTCTTTTCTGACTGATATTGACTGCATATTGAACATTGGATATGGGGCCGATTTCATGAAACCTCACTTGACTTGACTTTTCCAAGGGCGATTTTCGCACTTGACCAAGTGCACTTCAAAAAAAAATCTCAAGTTGTGTTTCACAAAACATTTTTGGCCGTACTTGGTCAAGTGATGTTTGAAGTGACCTTGTTGGAACTCTTTTGTGCGATTTGGTAATAAATAGTACCCCCGCATAATTAAGTGCATGCTCAAAATACTTGATGCGTCGGAGCCGATTGGTTGAATTTCAGGTGTCAAATAAATATATCTGTGCCACGTTTGAACCTATGAGACGAAGAACAATGTTCCTACGTGTATTATTCTAATGATATTGTCCTTAACTAAACAGACCCACGACAACAACATATTTAGCAATATGGAAGAAGACGGCCACGGCTTTAATTGCAAATTTTACAAGGTGATGTACCGAATCCCAGCGGGCTGATATGTTTCAGTGCTGACCGTCGACTATAGTAGTGTAAATGACACATCAGCAAACCCCCAATATGATACATATGTTGGTCTCATGCAGAAACATGTCCCCCGGGAACTCATCGGGCCTGGACAACACATGCCCCTCGGGAAAAACACATCGAGGTGACTTTACTACTCGTCTCCCGGGAATCACATCGGGGAAGACATCACATGTCCCTCGGGAAACACATCGAGGTGACAACACACACTTTACTACTCGTCTCCCGGGAAGCACATCGGGGAAGACATCACGTCCCTCGGGAAACACGTCGAGGTGACAACACACACTTTACTACTCGTCTCCCGGGAACCACATCGGGGAAGACATCACGTCCCTCGGGAAACACATCGAGGTGACAACACACACTTTACTACTCGTCTCCCGGGAACCACATCGGGGAAGACATCACATGTCCCTCGGGAAACACATCGAGGTGACATACGCATAAACGGATGCCCCGCGGGAATTCATCGAGGTGGCACCCATGAAATATTAATCTCCCCCTAGCTGAAAGCCCTTATCTGCCCGCCAGAATTCGGCCGCGTACAACAAATACGATTCAGAACTGAAAGCCGTGACAATGTCATACATCTCGATTAGAATAACAACAATAGGTAATATCTGCCGCGTACATGACGAACGCGTAAGATGACTCGGAAAAACTGAGAACAATTAATTTTAAAACTTTAGTATTCCAGCATCGACACTTTTTCGCCACTTGGTCTTGGAACCTGAAAAATATAACGAGAGAACGAACAGCAGTATCTTTTCTTTGAAGCGGGAAATGCAGGAGCATCTCCCATTCACATATCATTTCAATATTCACAACATTTAATCTGAAAAGACTATGTGGACTCGAGTCGGTTAATTAGAAACTATTCATGGAAAGGTCCACCATAACAGAATTTCCTATCTTTAATTTACTACTTTAGCAAAAGGGGGATGGGGGGGGGGGGGTTATTCATCTTTACTTAAGGGTTGGGTGGGAGGGAAATACGGAGTTGAAATTATGCGTGTGTGCTCCAAGAAATCCCGTCGAAAGAGGCCCGATCAATTCAGGAACCCCCCTATAGGCGCGATTGATCTCCCCGGCCTATATATTCCAACACGTGGAAAGAACATGGCAAAGCTGAACAGCGAACACAAACAAGGGACATAACTCTCACCGACATATACACCCCCAGTCCAATACAGAATAAATCGGTTTATCGTTTAAGGATAAACCATATTATTCTAATGATATTGTCCTTAACTAAACAGACCCACGACAACAACATATTTAGCAATATGGAAGAAGACGGCCACGGCTTTAATTGCAAATTTTACAAGGTGATGTACCGAATCCCAGCGGGCTGATATGTTTTAGTGCTGACCGTCGACTATAGTAGTGTAAATGACACATCAGCAAACCCCCAATATGATACATATGTTGGTCTCATGCAGAAACATGTCCCCCGGGAACTCATCGGGCCTGGACAACACATGCCCCTCGGGAAAAACACATCGAGGTGACTTTACTACTCGTCTCCCGGGAACCACATCGGGGAAGACATCACATGTCCCTCGGGAAACACATCGAGGTGACAACACACACTTTAATACTCGTCTCCCGGGAAGCACATCGGGGAAGACATCACGTCCCTCGGGAAACACATCGAGGTGACAACACACACTTTACTACTCGTCTCCCGGGAACCACATCGGGGAAGACATCACGTCCCTCGGGAAACACATCGAGGTGACAACACACACTTTACTACTCGTCTCCCGGGAACCACATCGGGGAAGACATCACATGTCCCTCGGGAAACACATCGAGGTGACATACGCATAAACGGATGCCCCGCGGGAATTCATCGAGGTGGCACCCATGAAATATTAATCTCCCCCTAGCTGAAAGCCCTTATCTGCCCGTCAGAATTCGGCCACTAGAATGAGTCTAAACTCATTCGCTCCCAAGAATTCGCCCAATCAGAGCCTAAGCAATACAAATGAGATGGTCTCAACAATTTTAATTTCATTGAAAGGTGCTAGCATTACCTTCAATGAATTCCTCAAGACCCCCCTGAATGGTATTCAAGTAAATATCATTTCCCAAATTGGATAGATGGACCCCATCATGTCGATAGAGGGAAATTTCTTGGTAGGTAATACGTGTATGCTTCAGCACCCTACCCCCACACCTAAATGCCATAGCCCCACCCACACGATTCACGCGCTTCCTAATTCTATCTATTGCTTGTGGGGAATGCGCGCCATGCCAGTAGAGTCGAGGCATTATGTCAGACCACACAATGACACACTGTGGAAGCATAGTAGCTAGGTATTCTATATCCGCACGAATCACACCTGGCATAATTGGCTGCACTCCTGGGAAACCAAATCATTCTACCCCAGCTGGATGAATAAAATGGCTGGGCGTGGCAGTGTCAGCAGTTTGTCATCCACGAGGGGTCTCAGCATTGACCGAGTCATTCCACGTTGCCCGAACCAATACATTCTCACCCCGATTTTTTGAGAATTTTACACAAATAAGCCAAAGTGATATATAGGGGGGGGGGGGGGGTAAATAAGTCCTTTTCGTACCCTCCATCATTTTACGGATTGTAAAAGACTGCGTATGATCATCAAACCCTGACATCTTATGCTGATAACTTATTCCCGCTATATAGGAGGAAACCGTGGCCGGGGCTCTGCCTTGAGATGACATATCCCCAATGTACAAGGTCAAATGTTCGAGCGGTACAGGCCAAATATCTCCCAAATTGACTTTATTCCTAAACTGGTTCAGCGATCGGAGAGCATTTGCATACACGGCCTTCGTGTTTTCCGCTAATCCTGCATTTAATAACCGATGGGCCTCGTCTCGAATATCTGCCAAAGCTCCGTTGGTATCACAGTAGGCATTCGATCCGCATTCGGGGCGAGTTGTCGGAATTTCTCCCACTGTAAACGTGAAATAGTATCAGCGATCAAATTTCTTGAGCCGGGAATGTGCTCAGCTTTAAACAAGAGGTTTAAACGCAAGCATTTGAGCGTGAAATTCCGCAGAAGCACCGACACTTTCTCAGACTTCGAAGTGAGGGCATTGATGATACTCACAACTGCCTGGTTATCCGTTCTGAAAAGAACCTTTTTATTATGAAGCCTGTCACCCCAAATATGAACAGCCACGAGAATGGGGAAGAATTCCAGAACAGTGATATCAGACAAAATTCCGTTTTGCAACCATTCGTCGGGCCAAACCCCATACGCCCACATCCCCCCACAGAAGGCACCAAAACCCTTTTCCTGGATAGCTGTACTTGATGACCAGTATTGGTCAAGAAATACAGAAACCCCATTGAAGTCATTGAAAAATTTCAACCAAACATTTAGGTCCTCTCTTACCCCCTGCGTAATTCTGATATGATGATGGGGTTTGTCGACATGGCGGGTAATGTCGATCAAACGCCTAAGGAAAGGGCGGCCTGGTGATATGGCACGGCACGCAAAATTCAAAGAACCAATCAGTGACTGAATGTGACGTAGCGTTGCTTTCTTTAATTGAATAGTTTCCAAAAGGAGTCGCCTGAGCTCCAAAATTTTTTCCAATGGAATTCTGACTATCATCTCGATCGTATCAATTTCGAGGCCTAAAAAGGGGATTTTTGTGCATGGTCCCTCTGTTTTATCATCCGCCACTGGTATACCCAAATACTCACATATATCGAGAAATGCTTGTAGTGACATTTTGCACTCGGGTGTATCTTTCCGACCCCCTACGAGGTAGTCGTCTAAGTAATGAATCACAAATGAATGCCCCCGTCGCCTAACCGCCCACTCTAAAAAGGTTGAAAATTTCTCAAATGTGGCACAAGATATGCTGCAACCCATCGGCAAAGCGCGATCGAAATAATATGCCCCTTCAAATTTAAATCCCAGAAGGTCGAAATCGCCTGGCCAAACTGGAAGGAGTCTGAAAGCTGACTTTATATCGGCTTTTGCTAGCAGGGCTCCCCTGCCCAACTTTTGCACCATTTCGATAGCTTTATCGAATTTTGTATAGGTTACAGAGCATTCTGAAGTCTCAATGAAATCATTAACCGAGAGTCCCTTCGGATAAGATAGATGATGGATCATGCGAAATTCTCCAGGTGATTTCTTTGGAACAATTCCTAATGGTGAAATCCTCAGTGTAGGTATGGGTACGCTTTGAAAAGGACCCGCTATCCTTCCGCATTTAATCTCTTTTAAAAATTTTTGCTTGACAATAACCGGATTTTCTCTGACCGATTTCAGATTGTCTGCATCGCGTGGAGTTCGTGGCCCGAAATATTTTAAAGGAAAACCAAATTTGAACCCTGACATAAGTTGTGCAGCAATATCTTGATTCGGATACTCTCGCAGCATATCATTGAGACGATTGAGTCGAATAGGAGATTTGCCTAGGCGGAAAAGACCGGTGATTTCCGTCTCTCCTTGCAGACTGTGAGGGACGAAAATTTCTACAGTTCACAGCCCGATGTCCGGCCGTAAGACACTTGGAACATATGTGTTGAAATTTGCATTTTGGCCATGTACATTTCCCATTATTGAAAACATTACAAGTCTGGACAGGGGCAGTGTTTTGTGGGAAACCCCCCTTTTGGCCACCGAATGAGATGCCACTCGGTGGTGGGGCCTGTTGAGTGGAGGATAAAAGCATCAACCAAAGCTCCGAGTTAATGCACGCCCAGGAATTCTCTGGGTTCAGTGCTTGGCGTATTCTGTACTGTTCATCATATTGTCGCCAGCCAAAGCCAGCAAATTTCTCGGCGGCAAATCGAATCGTTTTCATGTACTTTAACATTTGTAAACACCTATCGGGAAATTTTGCTAGGTATATTCCAGAGAAAATTATGAATGCATCCGTCCAACGTTCTATAGTTGGAATCTTGTCTTTGATAGTTTTTGGCCTAGCCTCAATTTGACCGGTGGCAGAAACAAAGATAGGGGTCACGGAGCACAACTCCATTAACTCAGTGTTCCCTTTGAGAAGCAAGGCAATGTTAATATACTCGCGCCTCCATATTTTCTCTTTCAATGCAATGGGAACGTGGCTGTCCAGGTCGTCAGACCCACTATGAATTATATTAGGTGTATCCCCCCAAGATGCATTTGTGAAACCAGTACTGACATTAGTGAGCGTGCAAATAGAAGCATGCGTCCCCAGAACATTTGAAGTAGGTGACAAAGTCGGGTCACACTCACCAATCACAATATCCACCCTAGGGGGCACAGCCTCACTCCCGCCACTACCACTGGGTACCGGGGGCGAAACACTCCCCGCCGCCAAATCTTGTCCCGTTGTCCGCTCGGGCCCTACCGTCTTCGCTATCTTGGAGCTCCCGGGCCTCGACCTTGTCCCCCTCCTCTTGTAACCCGCGCCTCGAGCATGAAGCATGATCACACTGCACTGTAGTGTATATAGGTCACCGTACACAAAATCTACAAAAATTGAGAAAAACGTAAATATAAAATTGTCTCAACTCCAAAGACTTCGCAGACTGCTAGAAAACTGCTTTGGACGCATCGATAGAGTGAACAGAACCGACAAACATTACGAAAAACACGAGAAAATAGCCAAAAATACGGAGTTGAAATTATGCGTGTGTGCTCCAAGAAATCCCGTCGAAAGAGGCCCGATCAATTCAGGAACCCCCCTATAGGCGCGATTGATCTCCCCGGCCTATATATTCCAACACGTGGAAAGAACATGGCAAAGCTGAACAGCGAACACAAACAAGGGACATAACTCTCACCGACATATACACCCCCAGTCCAATACAGAATAAATCGGTTTATCGTTTAAGGATAAACCATATTATGATATATATACTAATGCCATTTAGAAAGTAGTTAACATTTATATCCAATTATTTTTAGGATGGCACTTTCTCAGTAAAGCACAAATACTAGTGCTGGATGGGTCGGTCCCGTGCACGGGACCGACCCATCCAGCACTAGTATTTGTGCTTTACTGAGAAAGTGCCATCCTAAAAATAATTGGATATACATATTATGATGCATTGGCACGTGGAAAAAACTTATTTTTCGACACCATCTCCCGTCGTATTGGTCATTTCAGGTACGGTTTTATTTCAAGTGCGGTTTTCAAGGCAGGTCATACCACACTTGAGCTCAAGCGCGATTTCAGGTTCAAGTGAACTTTCATGGAAAGCAAAAACTCAAGTCAAGGGAGATTTTCAAGTGCACTTGAACTTTCAAGTGTGAAAATTGTCTCAAGTGAGGTTTCATGAAATCGGCCCTGGAACCTAGCTCACATTTATGTCGGCTAAAGGAATTTTGTTCACGGCCTGATTAACTTTAAGACGTAAACACCCCATGGCACACAGTGTAATTATCCTTATCTACAATCTGCTTCTGTGTTTCTGTAAGGTATGATACGATCACAAGACACGTCCCGGGGGTAGTCTCTGGTGAGACCGTTTATATAAGGACGGCGATCAAAGGGAATAACGGAGACTCTGAAGTGACGTCCGAAATTCTGAGCTTGCAGACCACCGACTATATAACACAGAACCAGTGGAGATGATTGGGTCACATTCTCATCTAATTTGTGTGGCATTAGCCGTTATTCGCCTAGCTGCCGCTGACCAAGGTGAGCAAGTTATTGTTACCTTGCTGCTGGCCAATACTGACCATTGTTGTTGTTGAGCCATTTTTCTATTCTCCGGTTTGAAGATGGTTATATTGTCAGACAGTTAACTGTGGTAACGGCGACATCTAGAAAACAACATAACTACCTGAAGAACATAATTATAATTTGTTGAGAAATCTGGAGAATAAAATATCAAAGCTATGAGAATAAAGAAAAGCTGGGAAATAACAACCCTAAGTATCTTGCCAGTATTTGCAGTTCTTTTCTAAGGATGTGGATAATTTCGATATGAACGTCATGATGTATTTATATTATTATTGAGAAACGTTAAGAGCTTCACTCTTGCCAACAACTAGCTTGTGTTTATATATATTTATATATGCTTGGACATCGCTGCTAACGAAGTCGTGTCGTCTTACAATAACAATTATGGGTTCGGACGGAAAATGGCGGGCGTTCCCATCACCATGGCATAAATAGGATTGAATAGTTTTATCAACAAATGCAGACGTTTCATTGTACGAATGACTTATTTTCCACTTTCATTTGATTTCCTCTCGATAATAAAGGCTAGTAGTTTCATTTTATGTCGTTGCATGCGTATGTAATCGATTTATTTTGCTCTCTTTTCAGCGACATGCAACGGCGAATTGTATGACGATGCTATTCAGGTTTGCTGTCAGAATCAGTTAAGCGACCGACCCGAAGAATCCTCTCGTAACCTCGCCTGCTGTGCTCACTTGCCGTATGTACAAGCGACCCAACTTTGCTGTAGCAGGAACCCCCCTGTTATCGTGCCTCGTCCGACACCTAAGTACTATTGTTGTAATGATGACATGGCTTACAATAGCATGACTCAGGTCTGCTGCGGTCGCACCGTCGTCGGTAAACCTAATCCACTCCTTTCATATGGGTGTTGTGGAGAAAATCTGTACTTATACAACACCCACATGTGTTGTGCAGGAGAAATTAAACCTAAACGTTCGTCGATTGGCTCATATAGTTGCTGTGGAACTGACGTGATGGACTATGGGAAAAATCGTTGTTGCAAAGGATCTAAGCTGGCCATACCCGCAAATCCACCCTGGGATTGGCGCTGCTGTGGCGCAGAGATAATTAACATCCGCACACACATTTGCTGCAGAGAGAGAGTATATCTAAAGCCGAGTTGTTCCTCAAGATGTTGCGGTTCCACGCCATACATGGAGTCGTCAAACCTATGCTGCGGTGGCGTCCTCCATCCTATGAGACCCGATAGTGACACGTACACCTGCTGTGGCCGATCCACCTACGACCGGAGAAAGCAACTGTGTTGTCGAGGTAACTTGCTTGAAAAACTGGATGACAATCACCACTGTTGCGGAAGAGCTAGTTACAGTTCTTTGAGTCAAATCTGCTGCAGAGGAGATGTCAAGTCTAAAAGGTCAGGCTTATTCACCGCCTGTTGTGCGTACACGGTGTTTGATACGAGAAGGCAAATTTGTTGTTCCTCGAAACTGAGACCCAGAATTTTCGGGGTCAATACGGCGTGTTGCGGCCCAGACACATACAACGTTAGCGCACAACACTGTTGTTATAGAGGCGGTAGGAAAATAATGCCTCTCGAACAGCTCGATGCGTGTTAATATGGAAATCTTGCTGCGAACATGTCTGGCTCTGAAACCACTGAACTGAATAATATTTACTACAATTCGAGCCTTGTCTCAGCAATTAAGAAACGTATTTTATCTTTACATCAGAAAAATTTCTTTGATAGGCAAATGGCATTCGACGAATATAACACAAGGCTGATTTATGGATAACAACTATTGTTTTTTAGAACCACAGCAATTATGAAAGAAGTTGTTATCCATAAAGTAGACTAAACAGTAAAATTGGTCAAGGGTTTAGGAATTTGAATTTCGCATAACTGGTTGCAAGCGGTAAATATCACTGTGTCGTTCTCATTGAAAGGACATTTCATATCGCATCATGATGTTCGAGTAATGACCTTTCTTTTATTTCTGGAGTCATACTTCGTTTATTAAGTTCTTTGAAAGATAGTCTAGAAGTTAAAAACTAGAAAGAAAATGAATATGGATTTCGTTCATCAGCTTAATGAATCCAGTATCAATGCATCTGTGAATAAAATATTTCATTAATCAGTTGTTCCCTGTCAGGAAGGTGTTGTTCCGGGGCACATATATGGGTGTTCTCTGTACTGTTCATAATGATTTTATTGTTACTTGGATAAATCGTCAGAGTACGTGGATAATACGATCTTAGCCTACTGAGCGTATACTATGCCACGCTTCGTAGCTTGTGTTTAAATCCGCTTAACATCTCGTAGTGCAAGGTAATTATGAAGTTAATATCACGAATAGTGCCTGAGATACCTGATCATACTCATGACAAATACTTGGAAACCATTTGGATAAAATAATATTGGTTATTAATCAGGACTTAATATTGTCTCACACTAGAATCATGCCACTCAGGTGATTACCACAGATTTGACGATGAAATCATCCATGATGTCATCACTATACACTGTTGATCGCTTCTCTCTTGCAAGAATATTAGCTTGTACATTAATGAAGTTAATGGAGTTATTTCAATTGGTTTTCTCCGTTATGGAAATTTTATTCATAGGTACATCCTAACATATATGTACAGTCTTGGCCAAACTGGTTGGTGAACGAGGACTGACCGATTGAAGCAATTCTAGCAGAATAATTTTATTCTGAGCTGTGTCAAGTGATTTTGGTATTGGATATTGAATATTCGGTTTTAACAGGTTCGGATTAGACAGGATAAATATTCAAAAATATTCGTTGGAGAACGTGAATACTTTTCGGACTATACGTTAATTTCCGTATGATAATCCAATTAGTTGATCTTTGATTCACAATCTATCTCGATCGAAACTCTTACGCAAATCAAACAAATATCCCCTATCATTATCATTACACCTTTGACCGCCAATGCGAATGGAGAGCACACTTCCTTTGCTAAAACCCCAAAGTTTTACTGGCTCAATGTTACCAGTGAACACCGATCTTCATGTTGCGTTCATGTGCGGAATATAACCGTTTGACGTAAAACGTTAAAGAAAAAGTTCGGGTTTGGTTGCCTTTGACGCATATTAAAACAACTCACCAAATAGAACCCAAAAGATATTTTTTCTCATTTTTAACTTTTTATTTCAAGGAGTACTAATCATTTTAAAACCGCGAACTCGCAGTCCCCAGAGTGCCGCCATTGTACTGTATCCAGAAGGCGGATGTCACGTAGGTTCAAGGCATGGAGCTCTTCTGGCTGTTCCGGTAATCTATGTGCACGCACCACGGAGCTCTTCGGACGATTTGTCGACGAGCGGCAGTTCCGATCCCAGCGGTGAAAGCGACGAAGCTGCGTTTGGTCTTCAAGGCTACCAATTCGCCCAGATAGGGAAGATCAGAGCAGCGGGGGTAGTAGTATAGTAAGTGGAAATTCCTTATTATTTATGCAAATGAGATGGTCATCGATGACCTTTCTCACCTCCAACACAGAAGAGTTCCAATCTAGGGGGAGGTAACTCCGGGTCACTATAGCTCCGGCAAAGGGCCCCTGGGCATGTATTCCTCCGCGGTGATGCGGTGATGCGGTCGCGGAAGAAAGCTTCCGCGGAGAAAAAGTAGTCCCTAGACTGGAAATACGCTGCATGGTCCGATTGGGTCGTATGAGGTATCAAAGTGAAGCATTCGTGAAGGGGCATCTGATGGGCTGGGTGTGAGATTGAGATATCGGCATTCTGCGCATGCGCGGTGGCCGGAGGGTATGAAAATAGACGTTTTGGAGCTAGCCACTAATAGTCCAATGGGGTCATATGAGGTATCAATGTGAAGCCTATGTGAGGGGGCATATGACTGGACTAGTGGCTCGAGCGTTGTCACCATTCTACGCATGCGCAGACAGGGAATTGTGGGAAAAGGGTATGGAAATAGACGTTTTGGGATCTAGGGGAGCCCCTAATGGGCCGATGGAGTTGTATGAGGTATCAATGTGAAGCCTATGTGAAGGGGCATCCAGTCATGGGTGGGTGCACGTAAAATTCTTCCTGAAAAAAACCCCGGAACACGGACTTTATCGAAAAATCCGGGAAAATGCCTATATGGGGTATGGGGGGTATATAGGTCGCCGGGCTTAACGGGGCTTGCCTATCAATAGAGTTATCTCCCCCTAGTTCCAGGGTGGGTGTATGTAAAATTTTTCCTGAAAAAATACGGAACACGGACTTTATCCTAAATTACGGGAAAATTGCTATATGGGGTATGGGGGGGGGGGGGTATAGGACCATCCTGGGAAACCTACTTCTCGACATTTGCGGTATAGGTTGTGTGGTCTCGTTTTCTTAGTCTCGTCAAGACAAACATGATAGGAAGTGTCGCAGAGCGAATCGTTGAAATTTTTGGAAAAAAGTTCAGGGAGACCCATATAGTCCCATACTAGGGGTATAGGACCAATGTTTGTCCCACTGGGAAACCTACTTCTAGACATTTGCGGTATGGTTGTTTGGATTTGTTTCTTAGTCTCGTCAAGACAAACATGATAGGAAGTGTCCCGGCACGAAACGGTGAAATTTTTGAAAAAAGTCACCGAGGCCTGGGTAGGCCCATATAGACCCATATACTGCATGGCTATGGGTGTATAGGTCCATACGGGGTGGACGTGTTGGAGTCTAGGTGGGCCACTAATGGTCCGATGGGGTCGAGTGAGGTATCAATGTGAAGCTCTCATGCAGGAGCACTTGACTACACTAATGGTTCGTAGTGTCAATATTCTGCGCATGCGCAGCCTGGCCGTAGTATAGAAAGCAGGCATTTTTGGGGGTGTGTGTGGATGTGTTTGGGTTAGAGATGGTCTATTCACGGTTCGAATGGGTCGTGTGAGGTATCAATGTGAAGCATATGTAATGGAGCATCTGATGGCGTGGATGTGGGGTAGAAATATGGTCATTCTGCGCATGCGCAGTCTGGCCGTAGTATAGAAAGGAGGCATTTTGGGGGGTATGTGGGTGTGTGTTTGGGGTAGAGATGGGATATTCACGGTTCGAATGGGTCGTGGAAGATGTCAAAGTGAAGCTTGTGTAGGTTAGAGTCAGAATGGCGTGGTTTTAAATGCAAGTCGCGTCAATCTGCGCATGCGCAGTTGGTTGTAGTAAGTAAAGTGGACATTATGGGGTAGTGAAGGAAGGTATTTGGTGTAGAGAGGGACCATCCTTGGTCCGAATGCGTCGTGTGAGGTGTCATTTTGTTGCTCTTGGGGTGTAGACCCCGATTTGAGGGATGTTCACGTCATCTGTGACGTCATTGGTGACGTCATCAGTACGAGTAGTAGCCAAAGTGGACATTTTGGGGCAGTGAAAGGAAGGTATTTGGTGTAGAGAGGGACCATCCTTGGTCCGAATGCGTCGTATGAGGTGTCATATTGTAGCAACGCCCGCCAACGCCAAGCTTAACGCTTCAACGCCCTGGTGAATTAGCTCAGAAGTTCTGATTTTCTAGATATTCCATGGAATTGTCACAAATTCTTCGAAATGCAGTGACGCCCGTCAACGCTCGTAGTTACGCCTTAACGCTCTTACATAACGCCTTGACGCCATGATATAGACCGGAGAGAGAACAACAACAACAACAACAAGGATGACACATGAGAGAACAACAACAACAAGAAGTGTTTTCATATAGTTTATTTTCCCCAATGTTACATCATACCCACGCTGGGGGAGCCGCGTTGGGTATGTTTACAACTCAAGAAAACTCTTGTCCAATCAGAGGCCGCCATTTGCATCTGTTATATTCCTTCTTGTCCGTTAGATGTATTTTCGGTTGCTCTTGTCTGTCGCCATTTCAGAAAGTTCCATCTTTGCTCGGTGTGACCTAAGCGTCGTCGGGCAGGCCTGGATATTCTTCGGGTAGCATGTCCTGAAACAGTTGTTTGCGCATTCTGATCGCATTTTCCAGGGCCTCGGTGGGTGGTAGTCCCATAGCCTCTTCCAAGTGACGCTTGGTCTTCATGATGGACCTGTGCGTGGGGTCGCCTTTCATTTCAAGCGGTAGTAAGGTATACTGTTCATAGATCGCCATGGCTGTTTTCCTGATGCGGGGGCGCATTTGGGTGTACGTCTGTTGTAAATTATCCTCTCCGGCGTCCTCGATCGCTGCAGCGTAAGTATTGATAGCTGCTGTCACAATACGATCCCAGAAGGTAGGTTCTGCCTCACTTTCCACGGACGTATGCTGACTATCTGAGGTCAAGCTCTCCGTATAACTAGATAGACTCTCAGCAATCTCTGTTTCGGTATCAGTCGATACACTCTCAGCAGTCTCTGTATCAGCATCCGCCTCAACGGACTCCTCGGAGTCTTCAATCCCATGTATATTTTTCTCGCGTTGCATCATATCGTAACGTCTGGTGAACGTGCGTTCGCACTCAGAGCAAGTATAAGCCATGTTGACGGTTGAACGTCGACTGTGCGTGTTTTGGCAATACACTTGCTTTTATAGACAGTAACGCCCGTCAACGCTTACCTTAACGCTTCAACGCCCTGGTGAACTAGCTCAGAAGCTCTGATTTTCATGGAATTGTCACTAATTCATTGGAAATGCACTAACGCCCGTCGTTACGCCTTAACGCCCGTCATAACGCCCGTCGTTACGCCTTAACGCCCGTCTCAATGCCCGTCAACGCCCGTCGTTACGGCTTAACGCCTGTTTCAACGCCCGTCAACGCCCAGCTTAACGCTTCAACGCCCTGGTGAACTAGCTCAGAAGCTCTGATTTTCATGGAATTGCCACCAATCCATCGAAATGCAGTGACGGGCGCTGACGCCTTAACACACTTTCTTAACGCTTTAACGTCGTTATCGTTCAGAGTAACCTAAACGTCTTCGGGCAATCCATGATACTGAAGCTCGAAGCTCTTACTTCGCTCATTCAACACTGAGATCAATCTCCATCGGCTCTTCAATCCGCGGCGAATCGACCTCCATGGGTTCTTCTATTCTCAGATGCATTCCGATAGAAACTGAAATATCCGGTCTCGAGAGTGGCGAGCGTGATCCGTGTATGACATTTCGGTGACGACTCAATTGACTGGGATGCTTAAAGGCTATATCACAATCCGCACATGTATGCATGGGTACTTCGTGGCTTGCACGTGTGTGACAACGCAAACTGTCCAGGCGATGAAAGCGCTTCGAGCAAGTTGTGCAAGAGAACATATCGGCTGTGGATCTGGAAATGATGAATGCTTTTGATTGAAATTGTAGTTTAAGGGCCACTTCCCATTCGGATTTCGCGGCCCATCAACTCAATGTTTATTTGGATTTCGCGGTACATTTCTTTTTTTTCTTTTAATATCTTTTCCAGCGCTAAATATATAAATAAATAAATAAATAAATAAATAAATGAATAAATAATAAATAACAATGATTGATTAGCAGGAGATATAAATAGAAGTAAATGAAAGTCGCTATGTACAAGTTCGTAAGTCTCTTTCGGGTTTTTTGGGTTAAGCTATACTAGTAAATATGAGTTCACTGTAGGTCTAATCGCGTGGATGATTCCTTTGTCTTGGTACCCCTTTGTACGCACAAAGCCGTCCAGAAAAAACTGGGAGAACCATGGGCGTCTTCAGGATTTTTCGAATCGACTTCCGTAACGACGCCCTTGGGAACAGGGTCGGTTCTTCCAGAAATCTGTGCCTGTAACTATTGCTTGGAGTGTGTATTGGGGCACAGGACGGCAGGTCTACGTCCTATATTGTGTGAAAGTCAAAGGATGATATGTGTTGAGGCGTCATTTCGGTGTCATATATGGGGTAGCGTGTCTGTGTGGTTTAGGATTCGGTATTCTGGTTGCTCAGTTCGGTGGAGTAGCCTGTCCAGCGTGGTACAGGGTCGAGTATCCTGGTCGTTCTTGTTGTCCGACGATGATGATCTTCATGCATGTTCATCTCCATTTGGTGTTGTTTTATAATATTTGTCGTCATCGGTGTTCTGTTTCATGGCTGGTCTTACTCGTCTGTGGTCTTCAGTGTGCTGTGCCTGTATTACAAAGAATAGAAGAGTTTGTAGTTTCTTGTTTTCTGGTGTTATTTTTTGCCATCGACTGGCACTATCGTGATCTAAGTCACACATGATCAATAGCAATAAATAATTAGGTACTAAATATTATAAATAAAAATATTTTTATAGTTAAAGCCGATTGTGAATGTTTGATATAACCTCCAGTCTACTGCCCCTGCATGAAGACCGGACGGTTAACATTCGTTAACGAGGGTTGGAAATAAGGGAACACAATTTGGTCGGAGCTCGTTATTAGGAGCTTTTAATTTGATCAGTGATTTTGTCTATGTTATTGCTATGGCATTTTGAAATAATTAGGTACTAAATATTATAAATAAAAAAAATTTTATAGTTAAAGCCGACTGTGAATGTTTGATATAACCTCCAGTCTACTGCCCCTGCATGAAGACCGGTCGGTTAACATTCGTTAACGAGGGTTGGAAATAAGGGAACACAATTTGGTCGGAGCTCGTTATTAGGAACTTTTGATTTGATCAGTGAATTTGTCTATGTTATTGCTATGGCATTTTGATTGGTTAGTGTCCAAATTTGATCAGTCATTTCTGATCACTGACCCTCATTTCCGCCCCTGTGAAATAGTTTTGACTCTAAGCGTGCTACATTTATTCAAATTTGGTCCTAGGTTTATTGGTGTAACCATATGGTATTAAATGGTAGAGTGATAGTCAGTAGATTTGATGTAAGCTAGTAAGGTAGAGTATACTTTGTTTATAAGAGGTGGTTTAGGATTTAATATAGAAGCCAACGACAGAGGGACATTTAAGTTTTTGAGTTCGTTTTCCAGTGTTCGGCGATAGAGGTCATGTTTTGGGCATTTGAGTATAAAATGTTCTATCGTTTCTTCTTCGTTGTTGCATGAAGTGCATAGTGGTGATGTGTTTTTTATTAGCTTAGATAAGTGAGATTTTAGTCCTGTTTTACCAAGTCTTAATCTTGTGATGATGCGGTCGTCGCGTTTGCTGTCTAGCTGGAATCCGCAACTCTGTCTTTTCCCCTTATCTAGAATACTATGTAGCCATCTACCTCGGTTTTCTTCGTTCCATTCTTTTTCCCATTTACTATCTATTCTGGTTCTAATGATGGAATTCAGTTCTTTGGTTCCTAGTCCTATATGCACGTCAGGTGCAGTTTTGATGAGGCTGTCTTTGGCTGTCCTATCGGCTGCTTCATTTCCTCTAACGTCCACGTGGGCGGGAATCCAAGCTAAAATGGCGTCAATGTCATTGTCTCGTATTTGTGTGCATAAAATTTCTATTTCGTGTATGAGGTCAGGTCTGCTGTCGGATTTGGAGTTCTTTATAGATACCAGTCCGCTTAAGGAATCACTAAGAATAACAGTGGAAACCGGTCGGTTCTGGAGAACCCATTCGAGGGCCTTGATTATGGCGACTAATTCAGTGGTGTATACGGACATATTGTCTGGTAGTTTGAAACCTTCGTGAATGTCAAGTTCTGGTATAACGAATGCAGAACCTGTATTGTGACTTGTGTTTTTGGAGCCGTCTGTATATATTTTCAATCGATTTTTCCAATGTGTGTCAATATATTCGAGGGCAGTGACTTTTATATGCTCTGGGTTGTCCTGTTTGGTGATGTAGCTATGTATATTCGTGTCCACGTGTGGTGTGATTAGTTGCCATGGTGGTCTATTGACCTTGTCAGTGTCAGAGATACAAGAGATTGGAATGTCGTGTTCTTCGAATAATCGTTCTATCGTGTAACCGAGTGGTGCAGAGTCTTTTTCCCATTTTGATTTTAGGAATTCGTATTCGGTTTTTAGGCCAAAAATTTTGTGGCATGGGTGGTTTTCGCCCTTGGCTATTGTTTTCCCTGCATATTTCATTGACAGTTCTTCTCGTCTTAAATGTAAGGGTTTTTCATTAGTTTCTATTTGTAGACTACATAGAGGAGTTCCTTTGAACGCCCCGGTGGCTATTTTTAAGGCCGAATACTGAATGCTGTCTATTCTTTTCAAATGGGTCTTGCATGCTGATTGATACGCGATTGAACCATAGTCTATTTTGGATCTGATGAGTGTTTGATATAATTTGATTAAGCTAAGTTTATTGGCCCCCAGTTGGTACCCGATACGCACCTCATAAGGTTCAGGTCTTTGTTACACCGAATAATTAATTGGTCAATGTGTTCTTTCCAAGTGAGTTTTCGGTCGAATATCATACCTAGGTATTTGACACTATTCTTAAACTCGATTTTCTGTCCTCCTAGTGATAGCGTGATGTCTGTGTTCTGTTTATTTGAGAATAGCACACCGGTAGTTTTGACAGCTGAGAATTTGAATCCCCATCTGTCGGCCCAATCGCTGACTGTATTCAGTACCTTTTGCATTATACTTGTTAATTTTTTTATCGAGCCAGCAGATTTCCACATGGCAGCATCGTCAGCAAAGAGTGATTGTTCAATTTCAGGATGTTTTGTGTCAATTTCGTTGGCCAGGCCATTAATCAGGATGTTAAAAAGAGTGGGGCTTATGACGCTGCCCTGTGGGGTGCCGTTATCTAGCTGGTGGTCCATGGAAATGGTGTTACCAATACGGACTTTGAAGTTTCGGTCATGAAGAAAATTTTTATCCAGTGTTGTATTCTTCCCTTAATTCCCAGGTTGTTTAATTGGGTGATAATCCCGTCCTGCCATACAAGGTCAAACGCCTTTTCAATATCCAAGAAAATTCCTAATGTATATTGGTTTTTGGCATTACCCTTTTTGATGGAGTGTTGGAGTCTGGCTATGTGGTCTAAAGTACTTCTCTTTTTTCGAAAACCGCTTTGTGTTTTGTTTAACAGGTTGTTGCTTTCCAGGTGATATTCAAGTCTGTTTTTGACCATCGTTTCCATAATTTTGCATAAATTTGACGTGAGTGAGATCGGCCTATATGACTTACTGTCTGATGGGTCTTTACCAGGTTTTGGTATTGGGATAACAATAGATGATTTCCATTTGGTCGGGAGTTGTTTAGTCTTCCAGCTCACATTAATTAGTTTTAGAATTAGTTCCTGAGTGTTGTTTGGTAGGTGTTTTAGGATTGTATACCCTAGTTTGTCTTCGCCAGGTGAACTTTCTTTTTTAGAGTGTAAAGCTTTTCTGTATTCATTGATAGTAAAGTCTCCGTTAAGGTAGTTTTCTATATAATCATTTGTGTCATTTTCCAGGATCGTTTCTTGTTTGATTTTTCTGAATTCTGGTTTAAGGTTGCTATTGCTACTGTTTGATGCGAATGATTCAGCAAGATATTCTGCCTTTTCGAGATTAGTTCTCTTTGTTTTGTTTAGTACGGTATTGTGTTAGTTGCTTTCCCTTGAATGCTTTTTATTTTATTCCATACTTTCTTTGAGTTAGTTTTCGTATCTATAGTGTTGCAGAAATCTTCCCAGCATCTTGATTTGGCTTCTTTGACGCTTTTTTCTGCTATTGTTTTCAGTTCCTTATATATTTCATGATCACTGTGGAGCCGGCTTTTTTTGAATTTTCTGAGTGCTTTTTTCTTTGCTGCGATGTTCTTTCCACACTCTTGGTTCCACCAAGGCACTGGATTTTTGTTGGGTCGCTTATTCGTAACTGGAATATGTTTTTGTGCTATGTTTAGAAGTTTGCTGGTTATATTTTCATTGAAAGTCTCTATATCATTACTAACTATATCGTCATGTATTAGACTTTGGCAATCGTTTTGGAAGCTTTTCCAGTCTGCCTTGGAGTATTGGAAGCGTGGGAGAGGGTCTGTCTGTTCAAAATCTGGTTTCATGCTAAATTTAGTCAGGATTGGAAAATGGTCGCTGTCTAGTGTATCTGGTAGGACTGCCCATTCTGATTTAACTGCTAGTTCGGGAGAGACTATTGTTAGGTCAATTGCAGTGAGTTTGCCGGTTCGCATATCTATTCTAGTCCCTTCTCCTGAATTCAGGAATACTAGGTTATTATCATCTAACCATTTTTCTACTGATTTACCCCTATCATCTGACGTGGTGCAGGTTTCGTCCCAGATTGGATTATGGCTATTGTAATCGCCGCAGATTATAATTGGTGAGTCATATTTTTGGGTGATTTTGTTAAGTGCTTTTTGTGATATTGTTTTTAGAGCGCCAGGGGAGTACAGGTTCACTATATTTATAGGTATATTATTTTGGAACACCCGTATAGCTTGCCATTCGAGGTCTTCATTTTCTGGGCTCTTGTCTAATTCTAGCTGTATGAGTTCTTCCTTAACTAGTGTGAGGTTGCCTCCCTTTGGGCCGTTTAGTCTGTCTTGTCTATATGGCGTATATCCTTTTATTACAAATTTATTTTTTCCTGGTTTAAGAAATGTTTCTTGTATACATATGATGTCAGGGTTTATTTCATTCACTAAGATTTTAAGATTGTCTCCGTGCTTTGCAATGCCATTCGCATTCCATTGTATGATGAATGCCGTAAAACTTTCGGCTCTTATAGACCAACATAGGAGTACCCGGATGTTCTACAGTCAGGGATGTACAAGAACCCGGATGTACCCGGATGTAAAAGTCCAGGACGTAAAAGTGCCCGGATGTTCACGAATGTACTACCATCTCGGACTTCTATCAGGCCCAGGTCCAGATCAAAGGATGGATACAGACTGAGGCTAATGGTGTACAAACGACCTTATATGACCACTCACTCACTCACTCACTCACCGTCGTTAGTGCGTCCATGCGTTAAGACGGGCGTTGGGGACGCCTCACGGGCGTTTTGCACGCCTCACGGGCGTTTTGCACGCCTCACTCACTCACTCACACATGAACACCGTATTAGCCAATCAGTGGCCTAGAATGGAGCCAAAGGTAACCCATCCATGTCCAGAAAACATTACCCGGGTGTACAAGAACCCGGATGTAGGCGCGGACGTAGGCGAAAGCATCCAGTACCCGGATGTAGGCGCAGACGTGAGCGAAATTCTAGTACCCGTCCATTGGTTCTTTTATCGATCGCTCATTGGCTCTTTTTCTCGACCGCTGATTGGTCCAAATGGAACTGCCCATCCATCCCAGGTTAATTTACAATCCCCTTTTGTGGATATGTACAGACACCACCACCAACACCACCACCACCCACTACCACCACCACCACACACACACACACACACACACACACACACACACCACCACCACCACCACCACCGCCACCGCCGTGGTGGTGGAGGTGGTGGGAACTCCCGTGTGGCAGAGCTCTTGGATCGGAGCTCTTGGAGCTCAAAGCCTGTGGAGCTCAGATCTCGGAAGTGACATTTGCATACGACCTCTGTGAGGTCACTTCCGCTTCCGTTCACGTGACCGGAACTGACATTTGACCCCTGCGCGCGCTAACAATACCGGATAAAAAATTGCTATCGCTAAGCTTGTCAATCGGCCCAACGTTATTAGACGACGGCGGCCAGTCTACCCTTTGCCGGAGCTATAGTAACCCGGAGTTACCTCCCCCTAGATTGGAACTCTTCTGTGTTGGAGGTGGGAAAGGTCATCTCATTTGCATAAATAATAAGGAATTTCCACTTACTATACTACTGGGGGTGATAGCAGCTCTAGCAGCGAGACAGGCGACGCAGAAGCCCGCATGGGAAATTTAGTGTGTGCACACGCTGCTCTCATCGACGGCTTACGGGAGAGATCGAGTCTCTTTGCTGTTGGGAGAGCGAACAAAGCCGCGCTCTGGCAGCTAGAAATGAAAATGGTAGGAGCTATTCAGTATGTAGAGTGATTCTTGCCAATATTTACTAACAAAACTGCAATTTTCACCTTAACACACGCAGCTTCATGATGCTTTCACATGCATGTTCTGCCTCTGGCTTACGTCACGCTGTTTTACGTACTTGTACTCCTATTGGCTAAAATAGGTCACGTGACAATACAATGGCGCTTTCCTGGAGTTTGGTAAATTTGACGGTATCACAGCATTTGGTTAACTATTTCTGCGTTAAAATAAATTAAAAAAAAAAAAAAAAAAAATACAGTTGAAAACCATTTGACTAGCTCTTTCAGTTGAAATATAGCTTTACCATACGTACCTTTCCTTTGATAAGATATGATTGCTACCGGGATATTGTCTGATACACAATAGTAGCTTCCGCGCGCATTGAGCATACAAGATGGACATCCGTCAAGACGCTACCTAGCTGATTCACTGCCTCCACAAGGTGTTCCATGTGACTAAAATCTGAGCATTTAAGGTTATCATTCCTGGTTCTAAAATACTGAATTTGATAAAAATCTATTATAACGCGACTCTTAAATTCAGGTGTTTTAGTGTCAATCGATGAATATGTGTCGTTATGAGCCTTGGACGAAACAAAAAAAAAGTTTCGCCGTAATAAATTCCCCGAACCCACCATAGTGGCATTTTGATGCGGAGTATTCTCCATCTTCATTACCCCAAGCCAATTTCTACGTTCCCACTTCGAATCTGACCCCCTTCAAGATTGACTGACCTATATATTGGGCCAACCTAACCACTATATTAGGAGGAATGACGTAGCTGCTGGAGGAATATGTCACTCTATAGACAGTCGGCTAGTAGGTTCTGATTGGTTCGTCTCTCGTTCATTGTACATTAATGCCCCATGCATATGGTTACAATTTAGGAAAATATTTCCTGTTGGTTAGCGGAACTTCGCCGTAATCATGGCAGCGCTTGAGTCGAGTGAACATGAGGGTAATTTGCCTGTCAGAAAACGACGGGATGAACTTGTGGTGAAAAAGTTCGGTTAATTAAGATATCAAACAGGATACACAAAATGCGATTGTCCCGAGGCTAAACACGTTCCAGTCATGATTTTGTTTTACAAAGTTGTTGATAATGTGGACAATGAGTGATAATGCAACTTCAAAATATTTTTTATCAATTGATCTATTCTTTAGCAAATTTTGTACATTTCGACATTGAAATATACATTAAAATCGGTACATCAAAGGGGCGAAAAAACATACGTACTTAAATTACACGTTTAGAGAGGGGAGAAAACCCCAATTGCAAATTGAGCTAACTTAATCTGAAATTGAATGACATAAAACAAACTGTACAACAATCGTAGTCATTAAATATATAGTGACACCATCAACTTCAATATAATGTTTTCATCGTGTTTTTTTTTTGAGATGTCGTTAGATGATGTGAAGTCTGTGTCGGATGAACTTTGCAATGCGTCATATGAGATGACAGGTTTAAGCTACTCTGTAATATGAATGGTTCATTAAAATCGTGACACATACACAGTGACAAGCGAAAGTCAATCCACTGTAACCATATTATAGCTGTTTGGCGCAGCTGAGATAATCTGCATTCCAAATACTAGCGGAGATGAGTGGAAAATATTTCATCCTGACTATGGTCGTGTTGTACATAGGTGTGGGTGATGCAGGTGAGCAGATAATTGTCGATCTTTATGCTAACTTTGGATCATCTATATGGTCGATAGACATAAATATTTTTGTAATTTCAAATCTCTCAGTAATTTCAATATTTGTCCTGATAGATATTTCATCATTGTCTCTTCCTTGTTTTCTGACATCTGCTTGTCGCGTCGAGGCTATGTAAGCGTTTGCTAGTTTGCATTAGTGTTCAACTGAGAATAATGACACCGAGAGGTGTTTTATCTCATTTTTCAGCGAAATGCGGGAATACGTGGTATAATGAGGTAACACAGATCTGCTGCCAGAACCAAATCCGCGTCCGGCCTACAACAGGAGACGCATTCTGTTGTGGTAACGTTTCATACATTACACAAATCCAGCGTTGCTGCAACGAAAGTCCTCCTACAGTCTTAACAAGACCATCACTAAGACACTTTTGTTGTGGGAAATACCAGGTGTTCAACGCTCAGACCCAGCAGTGCTGTAGTGGTACGATCGTGGACAAACCTGACCCTTTCCTCCAGTACCAGTGCTGTGGAACTCGCCTATACTATCGTCCCACCCACCTATGCTGCAACGGACAAATAGAGCATATACCGGACACGGGTGACCGCTATGGGTGCTGTGGCACCCGAATGATGGATTATGACACCCATAGCTGCTGTGATGAAGTCATTCGATCTACGCCATCTGCCAGGCCCGATTGGACATGCTGCGGAACTGAGTTAATTCACAACAAATCTCAGATCTGCTGTGGGAACAAAGTTCATACAAAGCACAAATGCTCTACCAGTTGTTGTGGTGGAACACCGTACAACACAGAGACAAATTTATGCTGCAGAGGCGTTCTTCATCAACTCATCCCAGGTGACGATGGCTATTCTTGCTGCGACCGGTTATCCTACAACCCGAGAAAACAAAAGTGTTGTAAGGGCAATCTATTCGACAAACCACACCACAGATACAGTTGTTGTGGTGGAATCGCATTCAGCTTTTTAACTCATAGCTGCTGTGGTGGAGTACTCCAGCCCAGAAGGTTCGGTCAATTCAGCGAATGCTGCTCGTCCATACAGTTCGACATCAGAAAAGAAATTTGTTGTGATAATGTACAACCAAGAAATTTCGGTGTGAACACGGGGTGCTGCGGTAAGGTTAGATACGACGTCCGAACTCAGTACTGTTGTTACAATGGCCCAGGCCCAGCAAGGGTCATGTCCGAAGGCTTACCCTGGAAATGTTAATACATGTATCAGAATACATATATCTCGTCACTTCTCTTTTTATATCTGTTTTGTTCCTCTCGGGTTTTATTAAGTCAGAAACTCTAGCTGTGATAGGTGAATATAGGGTATGGGGCGTGGCATTCCTATCACAGCCCAGATCCGAGGTAAGGTAGGTCAAAATGTGTCGATAAAAGCTGGCGTTCCGAAAAGTGCCTTTCCGCAATCTTTCGGTGACGATAGTAACGAAACGGGAGAGAAAAAATACGCCAATTTGATACAGTTTGACCGACCTGAGCTTCTTTGAACATGTCTCAAAAAAATTAGTGGCGACGAAGAAAACACAATTAGCGCTCGGTTTCGATGTTACCGCCTTTTTCTCAGATTGTAGCTCTACGAGACTTGGGCGCGCGTGCGCAGTAGTATCGTGACCTTTCTGATCACATGACTAAATACAGCTGTCCGGATATTGAAGCATCAGCTTGACTATGGTGAAATGGACGAGTCGGGTGATCAGAAAGGTCAATCGCAAAATGTCGTTCTCTCAACGATACTTCTACGAGACTGAAAAATGTCGGCAACTTGACGAGTTTGATGACAAAATCGGAATTTAGAAGGAGTTCCGTCTAACGGAATGAGTCATTAATTGATTATCAAAGTTCTATAGATGCCAAATCATATTATTTATTCGATAAAATGCTTTTCGTGCCTCTGTCTCAATTCCCCACGCCGTGTGCAGTGAAAGATCTCAAGCGACTGAGGTCCGTTTCGGTCTGATAAAGTGATTCGGGCTAAGGAATCCGATTCGGCAACAACCAGAAAAACATAGACTCCTTATAGCCGATGTTTTCGGGCTGGGGTTTCATAAAATCATCACGGTGATCATGGCGACATGTAGCCAATTAACACCAGTAAAGGAGAGCTTCGGTAAACGTTATATAGCTGAATTAACACCTGGATGAAAACTACACACACTTAGCCCAGAAGGTGTAAATTACACCTCTACGGGGTGTAAATGGCTTGTCCCAGGGCCACCCTTTTGGGTGTGAATTAACACCCTCTCCGAAAGGTGTAAATTTACACCTTCTCGAAAAGGTGTTAAGTTACACCTTTTTTGCTCACATTACACCTTCCATGGATGTTCATTCACACCTTCTGAATAAAATTTGCACCTTCCAGACAAATTTATGAGCATATTTTTGTTGGGAACCCAGCATCCCATGGGTGTTTATTTACACCTTTTGACCACAACTAAACCTTTCAGTGGTGTTAATTTACTCCTTTTTAACAGAATTACACCTTCTTTGGGTGTTAATTCACACCTTTTGGGCAAATTTGAAACATCTAAGGGTGCTAAAATACACCTTCTGGTGATCATTCCATCTTCCAGGGGTGTTAAATCACACCTTATTAGTAAGAATTACACCTTTCATTGGTGTTAATTTACACCTTTTGACCGAGATTACACCCTCTTGGGTGTTTATTTACACCTTTTGGCCAAAACTAAACCTTCTAGAGGTGCTAAAATACACCTTCTGGAGACGATTCCATCTTCCAGGGGTGTTAAAACACACCCATTTCGTGAGAATTACACCTTCAAAAGGTGTTAATTTGCACCTTTTTAGTGAGAATTAGTGGTGTTCGTACCATCCAGTAATGGCTCTTGGTTGAGGTACACAATAAGAACATTAACACAAAATATATGTATGATATATTTTATTAGGGAAATCACAAAAAGCACATTTACATTGGTCTTTTCATGTTAATCCTCCCTGATATCATAGTTCACTCTCAATCCCTGGAAGCACAAAGTTCAAACGATTAAAAATACAAGCATCCCAACCCAACCTAAATTGAGCACGTTATGTTCATGTCACTTATGCCTCCAACTTTCACCCGCCTACAGATATCGTACAACTATTTATATACACACAAGTCTTTACCCCCGCCCACTAAAGCACAAAGTTCAAACAATTTAAAATACAAGCATCCCACCTGAACTAAATTGAGCACGTTATGTTCATGTCACTTACGTCACCACCTTTCACCCGCTCACAGATATCACACAAACTATTTACATACACACAAATCTTTACCCCCGACCACTAAAGCACAAATTCAAACAACTAAATACATAAGCACCCCAGCCTAACTCGGACACAGATACCATACAATCTATACACACACAAATTTTCACTCTCATACCCTCAAAGCACAAAGTTCATAAGCAACCCAACCCAACCCAAATTCAGCATGTCCTGTTGCACATGACAGCGACCGCCCCCCCCCCCCCTCACCCCATCCCATAGTACAGACATCAAACAACTATATATATATACAGATGAATCTTAACCCTCAAAGCACAAAGACTTAAATATACAAGCACTCCAATCCAGGTACCGACCATGAAGTAAAATAAGTTGCTCATCCTAAATAATAATTGGGTATCTTGAAACCAGCTTTGAAACTCTGCTCGTATGTGTTAATACAGGTTTCATGAGATTTGTACATAACCTTCTGGGGTGCCCTAGCCTCTGAGACCGAAAATCGAAAACTCTCAGAGAGCAGGGGTAACCAGTAACAGAAAATGACAGCAACACCAAATCCAGGTTGGGGGGGGGGGGTGACGAAAACTGTCATGGTGGAGATTTGTACATAACCTTCTGGGATGCCTCAGCCTCTGAGACCGAAAATCAAAAACTCTCAGAGAGTAGGGTATAACAGGTAACAAAATGACCATTAATAATTCTCCGCCTCTGAGCTGTGGAAGGGTCTGCTTGCATTTCGAGTGTCTAGGTGACGTCTGTATCAAAGGCTGGCAGAGCAAAGTTCAATGGCTCTTGACCGAGAGTAGGTGTACTGCTGCTAGGTCCAATCCTACAACCAGTAAGAACCACAACTGATAAACTAATTCCACAATGTAAATGATACTTATCACTTTATGCATTAAAGTTCCATTTTTGTTAACTGGAAATATACACAGAAACAAATAGTAAATTTATGTTTTGAAATGTCAATCCCAACACAGTAGTCGAACCCGGGGACCCCAATTACAGACCGATACAGACCGGTACAGACCAATACAGACCGATAGTTATAAAGGACAGACCGATACTAAAAACATACAGACCGATACCTAAGTATCATTGATTACGACTTTCAGAATACATAATTGGTACTTTGTGGGATTTTCTCATAAAAAAACGATTGTTTATAGCGCAAAAACGGTATCGCATTTAGCTGCGCCCGTTACGTTAGGAGGCGCGTCGCACGACCGAATCGCACGGTCAATTCGCCCGCCAGACTCGCCCAGCGCACCGACCTGCAGCTCTAAATTCTCCTGATATATATTACACATACTTGATATTATAGGAGCATATTGAGCACGAATAAAGTTGAATGAAACAAGTGTTTCGGGTTTATTCGAGTTATTTTAGTAAAATAACAACACGTCAACCCTCATCAGGAGTCCAACGTATCAATTCACAATGTTCATAGTTTTGATTTCTTCAACATTTCTTTCAAATTCTTCCCCCTTCTGTATGCAATTACTGGGTTTTCCCAGAGTTTCGTTGTGCGTGATTCGACAGATTTGATAAAATGTCAATATTTCAACAGGATTTTCCTTATATATTTCATCGCTGGATGGTAGGTGGGAATGAAACGGATGGATCTTTTCTTTAGGTTTTTTACTTTCTTTTTTCTTCCTGTTACTGCCCGAAATGTGAAATAGAAATAAACGGCGATGATGGGCCGTGAACAAAAAGTTCAAACTTATTTTCTCAATGCTTGTTTAGCGTATTATTGTCCGCATGTTCATTCCCACCATATCAAATATTAAGGAATAAATAAAATGGAAACGATCTGTTCGAATTATTGTTCCAATATGCCATTCTCCGCCCATAAATATAGATTTGTATTGCCTTCTGTCATTTCATGTACCGTAATTTGTCATTTCGTGTCTGATCAATTTCATACAATATTGGGTCTCAACGTTGTATAATAACCTCATATTAATAATGGTATCACTGCTGCTCATGAAAAGCGAGCTCTTTGTTCTAATTTGTGGAATCTATCGCAGTATCTACTGCTCTTGCATAAACACACCAGCCGAACCGGTCCGCCGGGAGAGTCGGTGCATGAAACGTGCTGGGCGACCCAGGTGGGCGAATCGGCCGTGTGCCGCTCCCCGTAGGGCCTAGCGGGAAGCTGATTGCCACACCGTTTTACGCTTTCAACAGCTGTTTTCACAAGAAAATACCACAAATTACCAATTGTCTTCTAGAGGCCGTAATCTATTATATATAGGTATCGGTCTGTCCTTTATAATTATCGGTCTGTATTGATCTGTATCGGTCTGTATTTAGTGCGACCCGTCGAACCCAGTCCATGTAACTGAATCAAAGTTTACATTCTTTGGAAAAGAAACAAAACTACGGTATAGCCATAGCGGTATCAGACTGTATGAAAGTTGACTTACACAGTTGATCGTTCAAGTTGAGAATGCATTTCCACGGTGTCACTTGGACCAGTGCTTTCCTGAAATGGGGAAAATATTAATATTAATATTAATATTAAGGACGCACATAAGTAACTGGCTATATCCTGCGTAGTCTGCATAGAAACAGGGTAAGTCAAATATACATGTATCCACATATTCAGTGTAGCTACAACACCAGAAGTGAATAATAATTATAAGACTTAATAAAATTAGCAAAGATTCCGGTCAGATTTCACAATACTAGGTTATTTGATTAGTTCTGCCATAATTAATGATTATATTTTCATGATCTGTGAATAACAGTGATTCACCTCCAGTCCAAACACTGCTTTGTGGTACGAATACATTGGGTATCATATGGAATATCAAAGACGGGGTAGACATCACAGGAGAACACGAATCATTGATACCTTATCAGTACGCTCTGGAACATTGTGAAATGCTCAATCTGTTGTCGTATGCTGTAATATCTGGATTTTGGACTTATCGGGTATCTCATCCTGGTCCTCGAGGTCCACGAACTCTTCAAAATCAGCATCATACAACTGGAAAATCAATAAATCACATTTAACTAAGTGGCAAACAATCTATCAGTCAATCTGTCTCATATACCCACGGAACTAAGTCGTAGGGGTTGAAGAGAACCTACAAAAACCGATCCTCCAGTCCAGCTCTTTTTAAACATCATATAATTCTGATTTCATATTAATAAAATTATATGGGTAAATAGTAAGGGTAAATAGTACCTCCAAATATCCCAAACATATCGTTCCATGATGATCCAAGTGACTGGGCGTTATTAACTATTCCTATTCCACTGAGTACTAAAATTCACTATAAGTACTGCATTAAACTGAGCAAAGCTATCACTGAACAAATTTATGCCGCCATATTGGATTCGCATTCAGGCAAATGAACTCCCACTTTTTATGTGAGCTGAACATTTTGGAGCACATTTTCAACAGTGACGTGTTCGAGGTAGTTACACTCCTATCTAATGAAGATAATACTTACAAATATGTGCGACTATAGTGGGCTAAATCGACACGATTTCGCAAAGTTTGAAACAAGCCTTCCCGAAGAAAATCAAACCTCCCTCCATTTTCTCCCACGTGATCCTTGTGAGCATGCGCATTGACTAGTATCATTTATAACCTGGTTCCCGAACACAATGGTATAGGGTAACAAGCACCTACATAATCGGGGCACCAGGCTAACAAGTTCTGACTCGTTTCTATCTCATATAGGGGCCTACTATTGATGAGATTTAAATAGAATTTCTATATTTTTAAGCGTCACTAAGTTGATTGGGTCAAACAATCTGTCTGAGCAGATTATATTAATCAAATTTTGCAAAATTGTATGTTATCATAGCACCGTATTTTTTCGCATGTATGTTGATTCGACAAAGTTTCGATCTTGTTCTGTTCTGTTGGCGAAAGTTGAATGTAATACCGTGAGCAAAAGAAAATACTCAATCGAGTCACAATTTTAGCATAGTTGAAACTATGTTTCGATCACTGGTTCCGACAGTATAAAAAATATATTCTCCGGTATAAATTGTCTGTAAGATGTAACATTTTCTTCATCCTCTAAATACATACCTGTTTACATGTATCTCCCTGCTCCGACCTGGGTTCACAGGGGCAATTATGTTGTACAAATATAAAAAAAATGGCATACTTACCTGGAAGGTTACGTCGTTAATGCCAATTAGATCAGCTAAGGTAGCATTCTGTGAAATGTGATCTTTAAGGTCCGACAGGCTGGGAGTTGCAAAAGGTAAAGCGATTTTCTTTCGGTTCTCCCCGATCAACAGCGGGCAAGTCGCCATCTCGCAAAAAGTCCACTTTGGTGGATAGAACAGCACCGAACGAGCGACGTGAAAAAAACGGCTGTGCGTAATTTATTGTAATATAAGTTTGTTTGGAAGTAATATCGCGTGGGCATATATTGGAAATTGTGGACAGCATGGGAAGCTAAGCCATGCTTATTTACCGGTCGTACTAAAAACTGCGCGGAAATGCGCGGAACTGCGCAGAACTGCGCAGAACTGCGCGGAGCTTAATTTCAACTGCGCGTGGATTATTTGATGGATTTTTCTTCATTTGCTGACGAGCAGATTATTGATATTAATAAAACAGACAACAAAATCCTCAAAATGTAGACTATATGTCGCTTGAAACGAGAGAGAACGAAATTCAAATACGCGGAAATTATGTTTCGCTGCCCGGAGATTCGCTTCGCTGGAATGGAATCGTTAATATTAGAGCACCTTATCCTACCTTATTCGTTATCATTTCACTTGGAATCATTTGATATGCTTTCTTCAACTGAGTCTTATGTGTGGAATTTCAACTGTCCGTAAGTATATATTGCCGGGTATCAATTTTAACTGCGGGGAAATCGTGTTTCACTCCACTCAGATTCGCTTCGCTCGAGCTAAGTCTGATGTGTATGAATTGTATCTGTCCGAACGTAAGTTAAGTATAAATTTTGACTGCGCGGAAATCAAGCCCGTATAAAGTTTAACTGCGCGAAAATCCATGGTAGCTTCATCTCACACAGATTCTCTCAGATTGAACGAAGTCTGATATGTATGAATTTCAAAAGGCTTGCGTATGAATTTCATCTGTCCGAACGTGAACTTGGTATAAATTTCAACTGCGCGGAATTCGAGTTTCAATCGTTAATATCCTACCTTATTCGTTATCATTTCACCTGGAATTATCATGCTCGAATATGCACTACTTAGTGTAATTGATAGATTGAAATTGTAGTTTAAGGGCCGCTTCCCATACGGAATTCGCGGCCCATCAACTCAATGTTTTATTTAAATTTCACGGTACATTTCTTGGTTAATTTAAGATCTTTTGCAGCGCTAGATATTAAAATAAATAATTAAATAATGAATAACAATAACAATGAGGAAATATAAATACTAGTAGAGAAGAGTCGCTATGTACAAGTCGTTAAGTCTGTTATCGGTTTTTATACTGGAAAATATTTGTTATACTCGCGTGGATGATTCCTTTGTCTCGGTACCCCATAGTACGCACAAAGCCGTCCAGAAAAAACCGGGAGAACCAGGGCGTCTTCAGGATTCTTCGAGACGACTTCCCTAACGACGCCCTTGGGAACAGGGTTGGTCCTTCCAGAAATCTGTGCCTGTAACAATTGCTTGGAGTGTGTAGTGAGGTACAGAACGGCAGGTCTACGTCCTATATTGCGTGAAAGTCTTAGTGTAATACTTTGATTGAAATTGTAGTTTAAGGGCCGCTTCCCATACGGATTTCGCGGCCCATCAACTCAATGTTTTATTTAAATTTCACGGTACATTTCTTTGTTAATTTGAGATCTTTTGCAACGCTAGATATTAAAATAAATAATTAAATAATGAATAACAATAACAATGAGGAAATATAAATAGTGTAATACAAACTTCTACTTGCCTTTTATTTGAACTGTCCACTCTGTTGAGAGGGGAGCGAATGACAAAGAGCGAGAGTAAAACTTATTTTCCGCGCAGTTGGAACATGCTTACACAAACTATGGGACGCCTGCTCACTTTGTTGACAGTTTTCAGAAGATCCGATGAGTATAGTTATCACAGTGTCGATTATAAAGGAAAATATATTCTTAAACCCATTGATAACGGGCGCTTCACTGTCGATTCGGGTTAACTTGTTTAATCACTGCCGACAAATAATCAAGGGATTAAATTTAACCAATACCTCACCAATCATCTTCTGCCTAATTCGGGTTAACTGGTTCATTAAATGCCGACAAATAATCAAGGAATGCTGTATTAAATCTCGCCAATGGTGGACAGCATGGGAAGCGAAGCTATGCTTATTTACAAATTCATGAACAATAGAAGCGATGCATATATTGTTAGGCATTGGCAGAATAAACTCAAAAACTTATTGAGCAATAGAATCATCATCGATATGTATAGTTTAACCAAAGCTTTGCGTTAGCGTCAAAGAGATATGAGACAAAGGCAGGCTGCGGATTATGATTATGGTGTGTCAAAAGGGGTCGTTTCCGGACAGGATGGTAACCATTACTTTATCAAGTGATAATTTGTGACGATAATCGCACAATTGTTAATGGGTAACATGCACAACAAGCTGTCATGATTATCACTTCGAACCGTTTAGTCCATTTCACACCTTCCTGTCTCAGTGGATCAATCAAAGCCCATAATTTGTACAGTTTCCGTTGTATTCACTGCTTATTGTGCAAATCCCCCATTGGAATGAAGTTCAAAATCACTTTATCTGATAGCTAAGCAGTTATCAGCACTGTAGATATCGATCTGATAACTTCTTACATTGGTCGACAAACAACGTGCTTTTGTCGACTCTGCATGATACATAACATTTACTATACTGTTGATATTCAAAACCCCAGTACGTCCCCCCCCCCTTCTGTAGTCTTGGGCTCAACCTTGAGGGAGAACACTTGAGCGGCTGTTCATTTTTTATTCCCTCGTAAAACCGACTGGGGGATTGACTCTTATGGTCTGCAGCTCGTTTTTTTATAATATTTCCGTTGGAATTTTTGCTCAAATGTTGCAGAGACTGGTCAAATTGTTAGATCCATTGATTTAATTTTGTGTAAGAAATTGGGGTGCTTGAAAATTCTGATGGTTTACCGTAAGCATGACAAGGAAATACATTTCCTCAACATAGAAATTAAGTTCCAAATGTGTATGGAAAATTAAGTATTTACACCTTTTTAACACCTTTCAATAAATTTACACCTTTACGGGTGTAAAATCAGGGTTGGAATCAATCTTCATACATTTGCACCTTTTCTACACCTTATTTACACCTCCTAAGGGTGTAAACATGAACCCAGAAGGTGTAAACGTTTGATTTACACCTTTTTTACACCTTCTGAGCTTAGAGTGCATGGGGAACTCCTGCTATTACGTACGGAAGTTATACTCCGATGAATCTATGATTCTACGATATTTGTTTCGGATGCCAAGTAGTATGGAAAGGCTAAATTCTTTAGTATTGAGGGTGATGATGATGCGGAGTCATGCGGATGAAGTCACGTCAAGGATGAAGTCACGGATGACGTCTCATCCGGTGACGTAACTTACGGTTCAAAGGTCACTTCCAGGTCAAAGATCCCAGCTAGCAAGTAGACGTCAGACCAACGTTGGGTAAACGTCAGCGTCACCGTTGGCGCAACGTTGGCTGGTGACCTTAACCCAACGTAATTTTGTCCGCTGGCCCAACGTTGGCCCAATGTAGGCAATCCGATGATGATCCAACGTTGGACCAACGTCAATGAAAAGACGTTGGTCACTAGGTGGCAAATGGCGTTGACCCAACGTAATTTTGTCCAGTGGCCCAACGTTGGCCCAATGTTGGCAATCCGATGATGGTCCAACATTGGGACAACGTCAATAAAAAGACGTTGGGCACTAGGTGGCAATGGCGTTGAGCCAACGTCACTTTAGCGATATAGAGATATCGAAATTCCATGCCCAATACTGTTGTAAATTTAAGAAATAATGTTTTTATAGGCGTGCTAAATCGTTATTTCATGCACGGTTAGTGTGGAAAGGTTTATATTTTAGGGCAAGGGTGAAACCCACGCCCTAAAAACTTTCCCACACTAACCATGCGTAAAATAATGATTTTGCATGCCTATGAAAACATTATTTCTTTAGTTTGCAACAGTAATGGGCATGCAATTTCAATCTCTCTATATCGCTAAAGTGACGTTAAAGTGACGTTGGGTCAACATCATTTCTTGAAAAACTTAGAATTATTGCAAATATTTACAAACAATATTTTTAGTTCGAACAACTTTATTTCTACAAGTTAACAAGATTCGAGCACAGGTATAAAAATTAAAATCACAATTCGCATTCATATGTTATTATAGCAAAACAAAACAATACTTCCCTATTCATATTTTCATCATAAGTGAACTTGGCTTTTGAACTCACAATTATTCATAACTTGGAACATGATAAAATCCATTTATGCAGTGATTCGGGTTTAAATGATTTGACCGTTCGACCTAAAAATAAAATAAAATAAGAGTCTTCTTTGAAATGCGTAACATGGAAGATATTTCCACTTTTGAAGATTGTTTGGCCTAAATGACCCAATATTTGACCTATTGATCAAAAAAGATAGAATTCTGTTGCGGACAATGTATGAATTGATGAAAGGAAATTGTGATCACATTTTAGGACCTCGTCAACCAAAAGGTGGTGTAATAATGTTCATTACCGCGAGTTTTCTGTCTATTCAATGGTTTCAGTTCCAATGGCTTCCCCGTCCTCAGCATCGTTTGGTCTGTTCCGGCTTTCAGCAGCTAGAAACAAATAGAAAACAAATACATGGATCAATATTTACACGAAGGAGAAGTGTTAAGGGGCTTCAATACGGTGCAGCATCACTGACCTATTGTAACATGTTTGCTGTTGCAATTTTCAGTTAAATACAACAGTATAACATTATTAGCCTGAATTACATATGTGCAAAATTTCATCGAGTTATTAGCTAAAATCAAAACAGTGATCGTATTCTACATTGCCAGAAAAAAAGTTACACTGGATACCAGATTCTCTGCTATATCAGAGGGTGAGCAAATTTCTCTTGAGACGAGGTTAATTTTATTATCAGAAATATTCAGGGAATGATCCTGAATAGATCAAGTTGCACATCCACAACTCAATTTCAGGGTTTCTACCTGAAAGCTAGGGATAATTTCCTAAAATTCAGGTATATCATCCATGAATTAAAGCTAAATTATCTCAATTTTAGGGGGTTTTACGTGTAACGTACCTGAGAGATATTTCTGAGAGTGAGATAAAAGTCCTGAATTGATCGGGCTGTATATCTACAACTCAATTTCAGGGATTTTCGCTGAAATTCAGGGCTGATGAGTAAGTTCCCGACTCTCTGACTCTTTGATATTTGAGTTTTATTTCTTTTGAACTGTATTTTGTTCATTCATTTATCTTATCTGATTCCCTTTGACTTTCGTATGTGTATAAGTCTATATTATGCATTTGTCACTATGTACATTTACTGGGAGACGCACTAATAAGTTCGGCTTATTGCGCTCCTGTCGTCAAATAAACTATTTAAACCAAGTTCCCGACCCTATTCAGGTATGTCAAATCTCATAAAATTCAGGTAATTTAGCTTTAATTCCTGGTTGATATACCTGGTTTTCAGGAAATTATCCCTGGATTTCAGGTTTATTCCCTGAATATTTCTGAGAGTGTAAGCAATATGAATAAACATATATAAGGTATATGGGTAGCGTATGTGCAAAAGTCATGAGACTAATAAGTACGAAAGGCTGTATTTTCAACATACAGAGAAAATCGCAAACCTTTTTTCTTCTCTGCCGCCTCCTTCCTACCTCCATCAGTCTGTGTTGAAGGATTTAGCCAGGATTTAATCCTTTCTTCGCAATCTGCAATTTTGATCTCTGATTTCCTCAACACTTCTGCAATAATAGTATGTTAGCAGTAATTTGTCAAGAAAATATATATTTGGGAATGAAGTGGTGTCATGCTATCACCATTAAAGCCTAGTTCCATCAGCAGTGCTCATAACAAGATACTCTAGCCGTATATATATATGCATGATTAGCTAAAAGTGAATGGCTATATTATTGTTAAACTACTATAGATATTACATAATATCATAGTAGTTTACCGTTTGTGGCTGATGTGATGTTTACAAATGCCACGTAGCTCTGCCAAGTGTGAAATTGAACAGTTTTGTTTTTTCTGAAGTTGCAAAATTGAAAGTTAACTTTGACTGTCATGCATGCTGATCTCTGATTGGGTGATGGGCTTTCAAACAGTCACTCAGCCAATGTGAAGCATAGAAACACACCAAATGAAAAGAACATATGATATTATTAGAAGTTGGCAACTTAGATACAAGTTACATGTGATGTTTTGATTCAGTCTAGGCATGACAAACACATCATGCAATGATTTATAGATTAGTAATAATTATCAATAATTGTTATAAACAAATCTGATTTCAACTATTATTACACGTAGCTGTATCAGATACATGTATCATGTGCAAAAAAAAAGATACTATACCACAACTCAAAGTTTACATTCTTTGGAAAAGAAACAAAACTACGGTATAGCCATAGCGGTATCAGACTGTATGAAAGTTGACTTACACAGTTGATCGTTCAAGTTGAGAATGCATTTCCACGGTGTCACTTGGACCAGTGCTTTCCTGAAATGGGGAAAATATTAATATTAATATTAATATTAAGGACGCACATAAGTAACTGGCTATATCCTGCGTAGTCTGCATAGAAACAGGGTAAGTCAAATATACATGTATCCACATATTCAGTGTAGCTACAACACCAGAAGTGAATAATAATTATAAGACTTAATAAAATTAGCAAAGATTCCGGTCAGATTTCACAATACTAGGTTATTTGATTAGTTCTGCCATAATTAATGATTATATTTTCATGATCTGTGAATAACAGTGATTCACCTCCAGTCCAAACACTGCTTTGTGGTACGAATACATTGGGTATCATATGGAATATCAAAGACGGGGTAGACATCACAGGAGAACACGAATCATTGATACCTTATCAGTACGCTCTGGAACATTGTGAAATGCTCAATCTGTTGTCGTATGCTGTAATATCTGGATTTTGGACTTATCGGGTATCTCATCCTGGTCCTCGAGGTCCACGAACTCTTCAAAATCAGCATCATACAACTGGAAAATCAATAAATCACATTTAACTAAGTGGCAAACAATCTATCAGTCAATCTGTCTCATATACCCACGGAACTAAGTCGTAGGGGTTGAAGAGAACCTACAAAAACCGATCCTCCAGTCCAGCTCTTTTTAAACATCATATAATTCTGATTTCATATTAATAAAATTATATGGGTAAATAGTAAGGGTAAATAGTACCTCCAAATATCCCAAACATATCGTTCCATGATGATCCAAGTGACTGGGCGTTATTAACTATTCCTATTCCACTGAGTACTAAAATTCACTATAAGTACTGCATTAAACTGAGCAAAGCTATCACTGAACAAATTTATGCCGCCATATTGGATTCGCATTCAGGCAAATGAACTCCCACTTTTTATGTGAGCTGAACATTTTGGAGCACATTTTCAACAGTGACGTGTTCGAGGTAGTTACACTCCTATCTAATGAAGATAATACTTACAAATATGTGCGACTATAGTGGGCTAAATCGACACGATTTCGCAAAGTTTGAAACAAGCCTTCCCGAAGAAAATCAAACCTCCCTCCATTTTCTCCCACGTGATCCTTGTGAGCATGCGCATTGACTAGTATCATTTATAACCTGGTTCCCGAACACAATGGTATAGGGTAACAAGCACCTACATAATCGGGGCACCAGGCTAACAAGTTCTGACTCGTTTCTATCTCATATAGGGGCCTACTATTGATGAGATTTAAATAGAATTTCTATATTTTTAAGCGTCACTAAGTTGATTGGGTCAAACAATCTGTCTGAGCAGATTATATTAATCAAATTTTGCAAAATTGTATGTTATCATAGCACCGTATTTTTTCGCATGTATGTTGATTCGACAAAGTTTCGATCTTGTTCTGTTCTGTTGGCGAAAGTTGAATGTAATACCGTGAGCAAAAGAAAATACTCAATCGAGTCACAATTTTAGCATAGTTGAAACTATGTTTCGATCACTGGTTCCGACAGTATAAAAAATATATTCTCCGGTATAAATTGTCTGTAAGATGTAACATTTTCTTCATCCTCTAAATACATACCTGTTTACATGTATCTCCCTGCTCCGACCTGGGTTCACAGGGGCAATTATGTTGTACAAATATAAAAAAAATGGCATACTTACCTGGAAGGTTACGTCGTTAATGCCAATTAGATCAGCTAAGGTAGCATTCTGTGAAATGTGATCTTTAAGGTCCGACAGGCTGGGAGTTGCAAAAGGTAAAGCGATTTTCTTTCGGTTCTCCCCGATCAACAGCGGGCAAGTCGCCATCTCGCAAAAAGTCCACTTTGGTGGATAGAACAGCACCGAACGAGCGACGTGAAAAAAACGGCTGTGCGTAATTTATTGTAATATAAGTTTGTTTGGAAGTAATATCGCGTGGGCATATATTGGAAATTGTGGACAGCATGGGAAGCTAAGCCATGCTTATTTACCGGTCGTACTAAAAACTGCGCGGAAATGCGCGGAACTGCGCAGAACTGCGCAGAACTGCGCGGAGCTTAATTTCAACTGCGCGTGGATTATTTGATGGATTTTTCTTCATTTGCTGACGAGCAGATTATTGATATTAATAAAACAGACAACAAAATCCTCAAAATGTAGACTATATGTCGCTTGAAACGAGAGAGAACGAAATTCAAATACGCGGAAATTATGTTTCGCTGCCCGGAGATTCGCTTCGCTGGAATGGAATCGTTAATATTAGAGCACCTTATCCTACCTTATTCGTTATCATTTCACTTGGAATCATTTGATATGCTTTCTTCAACTGAGTCTTATGTGTGGAATTTCAACTGTCCGTAAGTATATATTGCCGGGTATCAATTTTAACTGCGGGGAAATCGTGTTTCACTCCACTCAGATTCGCTTCGCTCGAGCTAAGTCTGATGTGTATGAATTGTATCTGTCCGAACGTAAGTTAAGTATAAATTTTGACTGCGCGGAAATCAAGCCCGTATAAAGTTTAACTGCGCGAAAATCCATGGTAGCTTCATCTCACACAGATTCTCTCAGATTGAACGAAGTCTGATATGTATGAATTTCAAAAGGCTTGCGTATGAATTTCATCTGTCCGAACGTGAACTTGGTATAAATTTCAACTGCGCGGAATTCGAGTTTCAATCGTTAATATCCTACCTTATTCGTTATCATTTCACCTGGAATTATCATGCTCGAATATGCACTACTTAGTGTAATTGATAGATTGAAATTGTAGTTTAAGGGCCGCTTCCCATACGGAATTCGCGGCCCATCAACTCAATGTTTTATTTAAATTTCACGGTACATTTCTTGGTTAATTTAAGATCTTTTGCAGCGCTAGATATTAAAATAAATAATTAAATAATGAATAACAATAACAATGAGGAAATATAAATACTAGTAGAGAAGAGTCGCTATGTACAAGTCGTTAAGTCTGTTATCGGTTTTTATACTGGAAAATATTTGTTATACTCGCGTGGATGATTCCTTTGTCTCGGTACCCCATAGTACGCACAAAGCCGTCCAGAAAAAACCGGGAGAACCAGGGCGTCTTCAGGATTCTTCGAGACGACTTCCCTAACGACGCCCTTGGGAACAGGGTTGGTCCTTCCAGAAATCTGTGCCTGTAACAATTGCTTGGAGTGTGTAGTGAGGTACAGAACGGCAGGTCTACGTCCTATATTGCGTGAAAGTCTTAGTGTAATACTTTGATTGAAATTGTAGTTTAAGGGCCGCTTCCCATACGGATTTCGCGGCCCATCAACTCAATGTTTTATTTAAATTTCACGGTACATTTCTTTGTTAATTTGAGATCTTTTGCAACGCTAGATATTAAAATAAATAATTAAATAATGAATAACAATAACAATGAGGAAATATAAATAGTGTAATACAAACTTCTACTTGCCTTTTATTTGAACTGTCCACTCTGTTGAGAGGGGAGCGAATGACAAAGAGCGAGAGTAAAACTTATTTTCCGCGCAGTTGGAACATGCTTACACAAACTATGGGACGCCTGCTCACTTTGTTGACAGTTTTCAGAAGATCCGATGAGTATAGTTATCACAGTGTCGATTATAAAGGAAAATATATTCTTAAACCCATTGATAACGGGCGCTTCACTGTCGATTCGGGTTAACTTGTTTAATCACTGCCGACAAATAATCAAGGGATTAAATTTAACCAATACCTCACCAATCATCTTCTGCCTAATTCGGGTTAACTGGTTCATTAAATGCCGACAAATAATCAAGGAATGCTGTATTAAATCTCGCCAATGGTGGACAGCATGGGAAGCGAAGCTATGCTTATTTACAAATTCATGAACAATAGAAGCGATGCATATATTGTTAGGCATTGGCAGAATAAACTCAAAAACTTATTGAGCAATAGAATCATCATCGATATGTATAGTTTAACCAAAGCTTTGCGTTAGCGTCAAAGAGATATGAGACAAAGGCAGGCTGCGGATTATGATTATGGTGTGTCAAAAGGGGTCGTTTCCGGACAGGATGGTAACCATTACTTTATCAAGTGATAATTTGTGACGATAATCGCACAATTGTTAATGGGTAACATGCACAACAAGCTGTCATGATTATCACTTCGAACCGTTTAGTCCATTTCACACCTTCCTGTCTCAGTGGATCAATCAAAGCCCATAATTTGTACAGTTTCCGTTGTATTCACTGCTTATTGTGCAAATCCCCCATTGGAATGAAGTTCAAAATCACTTTATCTGATAGCTAAGCAGTTATCAGCACTGTAGATATCGATCTGATAACTTCTTACATTGGTCGACAAACAACGTGCTTTTGTCGACTCTGCATGATACATAACATTTACTATACTGTTGATATTCAAAACCCCAGTACGTCCCCCCCCCCTTCTGTAGTCTTGGGCTCAACCTTGAGGGAGAACACTTGAGCGGCTGTTCATTTTTTATTCCCTCGTAAAACCGACTGGGGGATTGACTCTTATGGTCTGCAGCTCGTTTTTTTATAATATTTCCGTTGGAATTTTTGCTCAAATGTTGCAGAGACTGGTCAAATTGTTAGATCCATTGATTTAATTTTGTGTAAGAAATTGGGGTGCTTGAAAATTCTGATGGTTTACCGTAAGCATGACAAGGAAATACATTTCCTCAACATAGAAATTAAGTTCCAAATGTGTATGGAAAATTAAGTATTTACACCTTTTTAACACCTTTCAATAAATTTACACCTTTACGGGTGTAAAATCAGGGTTGGAATCAATCTTCATACATTTGCACCTTTTCTACACCTTATTTACACCTCCTAAGGGTGTAAACATGAACCCAGAAGGTGTAAACGTTTGATTTACACCTTTTTTACACCTTCTGAGCTTAGAGTGCATGGGGAACTCCTGCTATTACGTACGGAAGTTATACTCCGATGAATCTATGATTCTACGATATTTGTTTCGGATGCCAAGTAGTATGGAAAGGCTAAATTCTTTAGTATTGAGGGTGATGATGATGCGGAGTCATGCGGATGAAGTCACGTCAAGGATGAAGTCACGGATGACGTCTCATCCGGTGACGTAACTTACGGTTCAAAGGTCACTTCCAGGTCAAAGATCCCAGCTAGCAAGTAGACGTCAGACCAACGTTGGGTAAACGTCAGCGTCACCGTTGGCGCAACGTTGGCTGGTGACCTTAACCCAACGTAATTTTGTCCGCTGGCCCAACGTTGGCCCAATGTAGGCAATCCGATGATGATCCAACGTTGGACCAACGTCAATGAAAAGACGTTGGTCACTAGGTGGCAAATGGCGTTGACCCAACGTAATTTTGTCCAGTGGCCCAACGTTGGCCCAATGTTGGCAATCCGATGATGGTCCAACATTGGGACAACGTCAATAAAAAGACGTTGGGCACTAGGTGGCAATGGCGTTGAGCCAACGTCACTTTAGCGATATAGAGATATCGAAATTCCATGCCCAATACTGTTGTAAATTTAAGAAATAATGTTTTTATAGGCGTGCTAAATCGTTATTTCATGCACGGTTAGTGTGGAAAGGTTTATATTTTAGGGCAAGGGTGAAACCCACGCCCTAAAAACTTTCCCACACTAACCATGCGTAAAATAATGATTTTGCATGCCTATGAAAACATTATTTCTTTAGTTTGCAACAGTAATGGGCATGCAATTTCAATCTCTCTATATCGCTAAAGTGACGTTAAAGTGACGTTGGGTCAACATCATTTCTTGAAAAACTTAGAATTATTGCAAATATTTACAAACAATATTTTTAGTTCGAACAACTTTATTTCTACAAGTTAACAAGATTCGAGCACAGGTATAAAAATTAAAATCACAATTCGCATTCATATGTTATTATAGCAAAACAAAACAATACTTCCCTATTCATATTTTCATCATAAGTGAACTTGGCTTTTGAACTCACAATTATTCATAACTTGGAACATGATAAAATCCATTTATGCAGTGATTCGGGTTTAAATGATTTGACCGTTCGACCTAAAAATAAAATAAAATAAGAGTCTTCTTTGAAATGCGTAACATGGAAGATATTTCCACTTTTGAAGATTGTTTGGCCTAAATGACCCAATATTTGACCTATTGATCAAAAAAGATAGAATTCTGTTGCGGACAATGTATGAATTGATGAAAGGAAATTGTGATCACATTTTAGGACCTCGTCAACCAAAAGGTGGTGTAATAATGTTCATTACCGCGAGTTTTCTGTCTATTCAATGGTTTCAGTTCCAATGGCTTCCCCGTCCTCAGCATCGTTTGGTCTGTTCCGGCTTTCAGCAGCTAGAAACAAATAGAAAACAAATACATGGATCAATATTTACACGAAGGAGAAGTGTTAAGGGGCTTCAATACGGTGCAGCATCACTGACCTATTGTAACATGTTTGCTGTTGCAATTTTCAGTTAAATACAACAGTATAACATTATTAGCCTGAATTACATATGTGCAAAATTTCATCGAGTTATTAGCTAAAATCAAAACAGTGATCGTATTCTACATTGCCAGAAAAAAAGTTACACTGGATACCAGATTCTCTGCTATATCAGAGGGTGAGCAAATTTCTCTTGAGACGAGGTTAATTTTATTATCAGAAATATTCAGGGAATGATCCTGAATAGATCAAGTTGCACATCCACAACTCAATTTCAGGGTTTCTACCTGAAAGCTAGGGATAATTTCCTAAAATTCAGGTATATCATCCATGAATTAAAGCTAAATTATCTCAATTTTAGGGGGTTTTACGTGTAACGTACCTGAGAGATATTTCTGAGAGTGAGATAAAAGTCCTGAATTGATCGGGCTGTATATCTACAACTCAATTTCAGGGATTTTCGCTGAAATTCAGGGCTGATGAGTAAGTTCCCGACTCTCTGACTCTTTGATATTTGAGTTTTATTTCTTTTGAACTGTATTTTGTTCATTCATTTATCTTATCTGATTCCCTTTGACTTTCGTATGTGTATAAGTCTATATTATGCATTTGTCACTATGTACATTTACTGGGAGACGCACTAATAAGTTCGGCTTATTGCGCTCCTGTCGTCAAATAAACTATTTAAACCAAGTTCCCGACCCTATTCAGGTATGTCAAATCTCATAAAATTCAGGTAATTTAGCTTTAATTCCTGGTTGATATACCTGGTTTTCAGGAAATTATCCCTGGATTTCAGGTTTATTCCCTGAATATTTCTGAGAGTGTAAGCAATATGAATAAACATATATAAGGTATATGGGTAGCGTATGTGCAAAAGTCATGAGACTAATAAGTACGAAAGGCTGTATTTTCAACATACAGAGAAAATCGCAAACCTTTTTTCTTCTCTGCCGCCTCCTTCCTACCTCCATCAGTCTGTGTTGAAGGATTTAGCCAGGATTTAATCCTTTCTTCGCAATCTGCAATTTTGATCTCTGATTTCCTCAACACTTCTGCAATAATAGTATGTTAGCAGTAATTTGTCAAGAAAATATATATTTGGGAATGAAGTGGTGTCATGCTATCACCATTAAAGCCTAGTTCCATCAGCAGTGCTCATAACAAGATACTCTAGCCGTATATATATATGCATGATTAGCTAAAAGTGAATGGCTATATTATTGTTAAACTACTATAGATATTACATAATATCATAGTAGTTTACCGTTTGTGGCTGATGTGATGTTTACAAATGCCACGTAGCTCTGCCAAGTGTGAAATTGAACAGTTTTGTTTTTTCTGAAGTTGCAAAATTGAAAGTTAACTTTGACTGTCATGCATGCTGATCTCTGATTGGGTGATGGGCTTTCAAACAGTCACTCAGCCAATGTGAAGCATAGAAACACACCAAATGAAAAGAACATATGATATTATTAGAAGTTGGCAACTTAGATACAAGTTACATGTGATGTTTTGATTCAGTCTAGGCATGACAAACACATCATGCAATGATTTATAGATTAGTAATAATTATCAATAATTGTTATAAACAAATCTGATTTCAACTATTATTACACGTAGCTGTATCAGATACATGTATCATGTGCAAAAAAAAAGATACTATACCACAACTAAAAATATATACATATATCAAAGTTTAGAAATGCTTTGTTTTTTGTGTCTTATGGTGAATCATGTGTGTATCACTATCAACTAGAGTTAGTCCAATAAACAGGTATTGCAATAGATTTAGTAACGATCAAGGCCATTGTCACTTGATTGGTTGTTTAGCATGACAGCCCTCATCTATATTTTGAGGGCAAATAATTAAAATGGTTGAGAGATTTACATAATCATAAGTAAAACTCTCTCATTTTCTTCAAATTCATAGATAATTGATTTGCAATTTAATCATTAATAATAAATAATTATAGCATCTAGCATGTGTATTTAAATAATCAAGGTCATGCTAAACAACCAATTAAGTTACAATGGCCTAACATGTACCAAAATATTCCCCATCAAACCACCTCTCTGAAAAGGAAAAATGTGAAAGAAAGAGTATAGAATCAAAGCTTCTAGCTGCAATAATGAAAAATACCGACTGCTGAAGTACAGGTAAAAAATACTTGTGCATAGCTCTTTTTTAACCTTCTGAAGCACATAGAATTTTTGTTTCTGTAATATACTTTTTAATTTACATTTTTTATTTTATAAACATTCAAGATTTGTCTGAGGATTATATTCGATTGATTTTGGTCACCAAATATGCCACGATTAAAGGTCAACTCAAACGCTCTGAGGTCAAAAATATAAAAAAATAGTCCTTTCGATTCTGAAAATAATGATATTTTTTTCATAATTTTGTGCAGTCTGGTTGGCGAGATATTGCCGTTTGAAAGGTGAAAATCGCTCTCCTGTCAATTCCAGCTGTGACGTCACGGAGGGAAGCCGTCTTGTATTCTCTATGTTAAAGCCGTATACCACAGTCGTATGTAGCTGCTGATTTCTGGAGATTTTCGGAGTATCGGGGCATCATTTTTTAAATATGCCGCGACGTTGTGTAGTGGGAGGTTGCAGTTTTACTACAGATGACGGTGTTAGTATTCATTTGTGGCCCAAAGACGAGAAAATCGCTGCAAATTGGACGAAATTTGTACGCAACACGAGAGTGTGGAAAGAGGGCCCGAGCCAGTACTCGTATAATTTGCTCGGCACATTTTGACAGAAAGACATCATTCGAGGACATCTACAGCGTAGCAGTTGAATTCGGGTACAAACCAAAATTAAAGAGAACAGCTATTCCAACTATCAAACGTAAGAACAATCAGAATGTGACGGCAAAGAAATCGGACAAGGAGAATCTATCACGGACATCGGCTGAACGAACCTAGCCTGCAAGCGAGGCCTCGGGCAGGGGGACGGCTGTACATGCCCTGCTCGCTCTCGTATGGAAGCCGGATGCGGCCATTCATCGCTTCGTCACATCGACTTTCTAAAAGTCGAAGTCGTAGTGAAAGTCGAAGTCGATTCGGCGATTCGACGATGCGATTCGACGATTCGACGATGCGAAGTGACGAAGATGACTTCGTCACTTCGCATCGTCGAATCGCCGAATCGACTTCGACTTTCGCTACGACTTCGACTTTCGCTACGACTTCGACTTTCACTACGACTTCGACTTTTAGAAAGTCGATGTGACGAAGCGACGAATGGCCGCATCCGGCTTCCATACTCTCGCGTGGCATTTGTTGCTTGAGCACCTACAGGTTAGACTGGATGAGTCTCTATTTCATATATACACGTTTAACCATTTGTTCCAATGTGTCTTAATGTCTGTATTTGTATGTTCAATTTTATTCATTCTATGTATGCGTTTTTAGCCTAAATGTTGGCACAAACTTCACGCAAATAAATTATCTAAATTATATACTATTTAATAATAATAATAAAATGATCTTTCATAAATATATATACGTTTGATAAGTAAATAAATAAAAAAACACCAATTGGAGTGAATGGCTGTAGATACAGAAGTGATAATTATACTTTCATAATCCCTTGACATTTGAGATTGTGGGAATATCATTCGATTTCAATTTAATTGAGGTAATTTGTCGAAAATTGAGCAAATGTGAATGCCGATCCACTCACCACGGCTTACTTTTCGCCATGAATGTCCAAAGTTTTTTTATCAAACTATATAATTCTGAAATTGGTATTTCATGGGGATTATGGGAAAACAAACAAAATTCAAGTCGGACGTATATCAGTAGAGTTATCAACAGTTTACTGTCCATACTGCCGAATCCCGGAGTTTATCCCTTCGAAAAGGCTGCCTCGGTCAGTAACAACAATAACACCACAGATGTGCTCGTTCGTTACATCACAGAATCGTTCTACATTCAATACAGTTTGAAATATATGGACATTTGGACACTTATAGATGACGATAATAAGGTTTCCAGTCAAGTTGCATACCAATCTGTATTCAACAAACGACCTCTCCGAATCCTGTCGTCGTCGAGTTCCACGTTGTCAGAGTGGTTGTCACTGTCAGAATCGGAGCCGTACGGCTCAAATTGATAGGGCTGAATTCCGCCGTTGGTCTGCAAACAACTGTTAATTTGCCCGTCATCATCCTCCTCTATGTCTATTTCATCTTCTTGGCGAAAATATTTCCATCTAAGCAGCTGATATCGCTCGAATCGACATCTGAACCGGAGCTCTGACTGCACTCGCTTTCCATGTTATCCGCTGTTTTTTCTCAGGCAACTTCCCTGCGTGACGTCATCAACCCAGCTGTGAAAGTGTGGAAAAGCCCACTTTGCTCCCATATTACGTGTGTTTCTGATCAGATTAGAATTTTTTCAATATTTTTTTCATACAAAGTGAAGTATGAACTATGATTTTTAAGGATTTTTAGACTAAAAAAAATTCCGTTTGGGTTGACCTTTAATGATTTTAACGAAGACGCCCTATAAATAACGGTGCTTCTTGAATCTCAAGTCGTTTTACGATAAATTTGTATTTCTTAAACAAAAGCAAATTACGATAAATTTCAAGTATTCTTTAGCTATTTACTAGGTTATTTGAAGTATCATGATTGATGATCAGGTTACCGCGAAGGCTGGCCGAAGTTGTTCGAATTCAACCTGTAAAAGGTGAGACCGATCCCAGTTTTCGACGGTCGACATTTCGCATGGTACATTTGAGCAAATTTTGTTTACAAATTCTCATACTGTAAGACATGAATATTCTATGAAAACTTACCTGAAGTTATTAATGATAAGCTGCTGATACACAATGATGATGGCGAGAGATGCGGTAGATGAACACCCTATACTGAATCGACGAGTATGATTATAGGTGAATGCACCAGTCCATTTGTCATGCGACCATGAACTGTAGGTTGGATCACTTCACATTGAAGCCGCATAACAGCTGCAATGTTATAATGAGGCAACATATGATTATATATCAGATATGTCGACAGTCCATTGTAGCTACCATTTGTCCTGGCAACAGTCCATTTGGCGAATCATTGGCCAAGGTTACACGGTTCACGTCAGTTCGGACTGACCGTATTTTGACCTACAATGGACTGTCGATCGATCCGATGATGATACAATGGACTGTCGTAATATGAGACAGACAGAGAATAAACTATTAATGGTTCATATTCCTCTTAAACACACACAAGTGGAAGGAATCGAGAGATGAAGGAATCGAGAGATGAATGAGTCAGTGATACATGAGGCAGATATTAAGTTCCCACGTGTTCATTTTGTGCTCATTTCCTCACACTATAATTCGATGCTAATACCTACCATGGACTGTCTACCAACACCTAAAAACACCTCTCGCCGCAAAAATGTTTAAAATTTTTGTTAACTTGAAATAGTAATAACCCTACATTTGGTGACAATATAGTACGATATCTCTCCTTCAAAAAATGACTGGACACCAGTAACCATACCTGTCATCGATATGCTGAAAATCGTTCATTTTCGGCTGTGGTGACTGTCGTCCGGTCAGACACACGCCCACGCTTGATAACGAAAGCACCGAAAAACCTACCATTGACTGTGATTTGACACGTGACCGGCGGTTTTCACCTATAATCATAGTCGTCGATTCAGTAGGGTGATGAATGACAGGACGTACGTGAAGACTGCTTGCCTGCCGCACACTTTCAAGAGAACAAGCAGACGATCCAATATGGCATAGCTAAATAATATATAGCCCTCACGAGTATTAGGGCTATAGGTCGGCCCCAGTCACCTCCAGCGAGGGTTTTAGATAATTTTATTACGAATCACCCACCTCTGAAACTGCCGTAAATCTAATCTCTATCCCCTCCTGCGCACTATTTTAAAATCTTGCGCACTATTGTGAAATAGTAACGAATATATCGCCGTCTGAATTTTCCAGTCGACAACTTCAACTCTCTACGCGCCATGTTGGTGACGTCACGCTATTATGTGTATATGGGCCGTTTGCAACATGGCGCGTAGAGAGTTGAAGATTTCGACTCGAAAATTCAGACGGCGATATATGCGTCACTATTTCACAATAGTGCGCAAGATTTTAAAATAGTGCGCAGGAGGGGATAGAGATTAGATGTACGGCAATGTCAGAGGTGGGTGATTCGTAATAAAATTATCTTAAACCCTCGCTGGAGGTGACTGGGGCCGACCTATAGCCCTCATACTCTTGAGGGCTATATATTATTTAGCTAATATGGCAGCGATGGTGCGCGGGAAAATACTTCGTTGCCGATCGGTCTTCGATATAAATTATTTTCACTTGAGATTCATTGGCATATCAAAATGTGTTTGTATATCCAATTTATATCAGGGTTATACTATATTATTTAGTCACGCATACATAATACATCATTTGCGTCGGTAGTACGTGGTGCTGCTGAATGTTGGACAAATGTCTGTTTAACGACGTCGGATAGGGGTCGGAAAGACACCGTCGACTCTAGACTGGATCCAGCCCCTGTTTCATAATGTATTTTAAACGGCAAACAAGAGGAAGTAACTCTGCCTATTAAGAAGTGCTTGAAACAGGGACTGGACGGAACGTCACAAGGGAGCTAACTTTGCAAGAAAAAAATGCACAATATACTGTTCATTTTTTGTCACCAATAAAAACTCCGTATTCTGACCCCGCCCCCAACTCAAAGGATTTGATTGGTTCGTTCATATACGCACGCTGGAAGCAATGCGTTCATGTGACGTCAACAATGAGAATGACGTTACTACCATGGCCTCAACAATGGGAATGACGTTACTGCCGAGACGTCACAGTATGGCGTTAGAATGAAATTGATACAAATGTTGCGACCGAAGGTAAAAACATGTCAATCGCCCAGACTAACCACGCCTCCAGATGGAATCTTTACACGACGAAACCCATCAAATCGTCCAGTCTCTATTTTAAAAATATTTTTTTCATTTTTTTTTTTTCATTCTATTTATTTATTTATCAAACGTATATATTTATTAAAGATCATTTTATTATTATTAAATAGTACATATGAAATAGAGACTCATCCACAATCTCCTGGCTTCGATTGCATATACCTTTCGTCTAAACGGCTGCAGGAATGATCTCTGCCCCACCGTAATAAAAATGTAGAACGGAAGGAACAGTTCGTATGATTCGATGATATTCCATTGGTTTGGCGTTTTGATTGGCATGGATCACCAGCGCGTGATGGATAATGCATGAATGAAAGAACGTACCGGTTCTATTTTCAGGTTGTAGTCATAGATACCTACCCCTCCCATCCACGTCATTTTTTCAATGAAAAGTCCGCCATTGTGTTGCTAAGCCGCGTCACAGCTCTGTAAATTTTGTAAAACTGCTCTATCCAAAAAGAGTTCGTTTGCGTTTGTCTTGATATAATACCGTACTGATGTTATTCATGACATAATTGAAATGTATAATGGCATGGTTGACATAACTGCACAGTTAGAAACTAAATTATGTGACATGTTTCGCGTAATACACCGCGCGCATAATAATGTAACAGCTCATTACATTTTTGTTGCCTGTGGGTGAGATTAGATTTGGAGCTGTTTGTAAAAAGCGGAAAACGGATCGAGGCTTGGTGAATGGATCCAGCCCCGGTTTCATAATGTATTCTAAACGGGAAACAAGAGGAAGTAACTCTGCCTATTAAGAAATGCTTGAAACAGGGACTGGACGGAACAATATACTGTGCATTTTTTGTCACCAATGAAAACTCCGTATTCTGACCCCGCCCCCAACTCAAAGGATTTGATTGGTTCGTTCATATACGCACGCTGGAAGCAATGCGTTCATGTGACGTCAACAATGAGAATGACGTTACTACCATGACCTCAACAATGGGAATGACGTTACTGCCGAGACGTCACAGTATGGCGTTAGAATGAAATTGATACAAATACTGAAACCGAAGGTAAAAACATGTCAATCGTCCAGACTAACCACGCCTCCAGATGGAATATTTACACGACGAAACCCATCAAATCGTCCAGTCTCTATTTTAAAAATATTTTTTTCATTTTTTTTTTTTTTTTTTTTCATTCTATTTATTAAACATCATTTTATTATTATTAAATAGTACATATGAAATAGAGACTCATCCAGTCTACGTCGACTCCACAACGTTATACCGACGTTGCGAAACTGACTATACATACTCGTCAATTTACCAATGTCGGTACAACGTTGGCAAACAGACGGCGATATTCCCGACGCAATACCAACGTTGACAAACAGTCGGCATTCCGACGGCGACAGAGCCGACCATTGCCGACGTTGATCCGACATCCTTCTGCTAGCTGGGATCATTTCCGGGTCCCAGTGTAGAGCGATGACATCATCGGGGACCACCGTGATTTATTCCCTGGTGTGAATGGATTGATACATACACCTTGTCGATGTGTTAGCATTAAAATTAGGATGGTACAATCTCGCGCAAAAAGATGAAACGCTGGCATGCTAGGGCGTTAAGGCGTTAGGATAAGGCGTTAAGATAGGGCGTTAAGACAGGGCATTACGGCGTTCAGATAGGGCGTTAAGGAGTTACTGTAAACACTGCACAAAGGTCAGCGGGCAAATATACTGGGTTTCCGTTTTCCTCCATTCCAGTGCTTTTTCCCCACAATTCGCTGCCTGCGCACGCGCGCCATAACCTTACTTCCATAGCATTGCTTCACTTCGATAAATCAAACGATCCGATCGGATAAATAGTGGTCCACCGCAACCTGAAAACATCCACCCCTGGCCTGCCTATTCACTAAGCATGCGCAGTCCGAATTTTTCAGCGAAATTCAACCCATGGCCCCGAGACCCCTTCCATCGTGTTCTACATCGCGACACAAAGAAAACAAGGGGTCACACCCCATACGGCATATGTCCATGAGTGGGTTGCCCATTAGGTTTAACAGTGTAATCACTCCAGCGTACGGTCTTCTTTAGGGTCACATGACCCTTGTTGAGCCGTCACGTGACCGGAAGTGACCTTTGACCCGAAAATGACCTTTGACCCGGGAGTGACCTTTGATTCGAAAGTCATGTCACCGGAAGTGACGTCACAGTGACGTCAGAGTACGTTCACTGTCGGCCCACCCAGGCCCCAAACGTCCATTCCAGTGCCCTTTTCCCACAATTCCCTGTCTGCGCATGCACGCCACTACGTAACTTCCATTCCATTCTCATCCAGTCGGACGGCCGTCCACGAATGCTTCAAACTGATACCTCGCACGACCGAATCGGACCAATAGTGGTCCACCGCGACCCCGGCAAAATGTCAACCCCAGCACTACTTGTCCAGTGCGTATGCGCACGGTAACTTTTCAGAAAAAGTCAACCCATGGCCTCGAGCCCGCTTCCATCGTGTTCTACATCGTGAGGTAAACAAGGGGCCACCCACCATACCGCAAATGTCTATGAGTGGGTTTCCCACTGGGATTATCATTGAAATAACTGAAGCGTACGGTCTTCTTTAGGGGCAGACAACTCCTGCTGGGCCGTCACGTGACCGGAATTGACCTTTGACCCGGACGTGACATTTGATCCGGAAGTGACCTTTGACCCGGAAGTGACGTCACCTTCACGCGACTCCGCATCACCCTCACCCTCAATACTACGTTCCCTTCTACTCTGCCACTACCCAAATATGTGTCTAACCTTGGGGTGCTTGTGAAATTCAAGCCGTTTCTTGAAAGATATAATGGAGCAACATTTCTCCTTGTTGCGCGATCATTTGACTTTGTAGACTTAATTTCCTATATGAGAAGTCTTATCATTATGCTAGAAACAGTCGTTGGAATCTACGCGTCAGAAACGTCACACATATTACCATGATTACCATATCACCGTATCGTATTATTGTACCAATCACCGCTTACAAATCCCACTCAAACACATGAAGTGTATTTGCTGTACTATTCAGTTCATTATCTCTGTGACACTTTGGATGAACATTGATACTTGAATATGACGAAGATCTGATATAGATCTGCGGGTGATCTCTAGATTTAACGGAATATACCCGAGGCTACTTGGAGTGAAATATTTATACACATGTGATATGTAGATCACCCGTCGAACAAAAAAAAAATCCCCAACAAAAACACTGGAGGAATGTTTCAAGGACGATATCAGTGTGTGTGACGTATGCGCCTTTGTGACATCGAATTTGCACAGACAGATCCAGATTGATGAAAGAATATGCGGCAGCAGATGTACCAACGGAATTCACACATCGCCGATTAGCACAATGTCGAGGATTCAGGAAAGACCGTTCGATTGAGAGTGGCACCTGTGGTGATTATAATGTTCGATTGCCTTATTTATTCGATGCTCCAGTATGTGTCTATCTTGCATTTCGAGTTTTAAAACGCACCGTACGATATCTTCTCTATGGCAGAAAATAGGCCGTGGGGGTGAAAGGGGTCAACCTCGCCACCAGGGGTCGCTCTCCGCTGGACAATTGGCCGCTCCGATGAACCCCTGGGACGACGCTCACTGAAAGTTGGTCCCATAATACATTGAAAAATTCGTTCACGTGTCCTCTTCCGGTTCCATTGGAACGTATCCAATTCTTTATGAAACGTCAGTCATGAGTCACTTGCATGCCAGCCTGTCATAACGTCATGACGTCAGAATAGAAAGTGTTTCGCAAGAATGAATGAAGAGTTCTGGTACGTCAAGACGCCATGACGCTTGCCATGCAAGTGACTCGTGACTGACGTTTCACAAGGAATTGGATATGTTCCAATGGAACAGGAAGAGGACACGTGAACGAATTTTTCAATGCATTATGGGACCCACTTTCAGTGAGCGTGGTCCCAGGGGTTCGTAGACTGGATACCCGTCTCTATTAATAACGTTGGATACATAGAGACTGGCCCCGGGTCCTGTGACCTTCGCCTTGGCGGCGACGTCATATCCCATAATGCCTCTCGTGACGTTGATCCGTAAATGTTATAACACACGTGCGAGCCTTACGAGAAAAACATAATGAATTATGAAAAGGCACGAGATATATGGTCTGCTGTAGAATTTAAGGGCTATCTCCATTTAAAAAACTAAAAGATGTACTATTAGTATAATGTATTATGATCACGGATATACTACAGACAAATACATGGTCATAATAATGTGACATTACTGTGGTTAAACAAATGGGGTTACAAAATTAAAAAAAGGAATTGATTCGACTTCTAGGCTCATAAAAATATTCGTTTTATCATATTTTTAATATATGTTTTTCTACAATGTCTGGAGCATGTTCATTCGAGTAACGTGTGCCAACAAGGCATGGAAAGTCAATCTGAGTTTTTGACCATTATCTCGATGTTTTATGTTCTGCAGAAGTGTTGTATTCACGATCCTATGCTACATTCATGATCCTATAATACAAGAAACATGAGGAATGTATTTAGATTTAAAATTAATTGCTGAACTTTCACTGAACGTGACCAAATCTACGTGTCGGCATCTCACGGAAAATTCCCCGCCGGTGAATCGACACGGTATCTTTTCCAGTAATGTGTTCGCCATGAAATACGAGGAAATCTTCATCAAACTAAATATTTCCGAAATGAGCATCTCCTCAAGATAGAAGAAATACCAGAATTAAAATCGGATATAGATATGGCAAATCTTCCAAATCAAGTGATCAATTTGCCAGCCGTTGCAATTCGTCAACAGAAAGCATTTTCGGTTCTATTCCCATATTATCCTTTTTATGGTTATGGTTATCCTTAATTAAACCTTAATTCTTTCTCTCTCCTGGTTATCCTTAAATGGTTATTATTGCCTCATCTCTGATGTCAGTGTCTTCTCAGATATACGAAATGACTTAACTATTAAATACAGAAGTGAGCGTATGCAACCGAAACTGCGTAGATTGAAATACATACCGGTACTGGCAAATGTAGCCGTTGGATCGCCGATTACATTTTGCAGAATGCAAACGCGATTATACGTTTCTTTACCTGGAGACAAACTGTTTGCTTGAAAAAAAAAAAACAATCCCAACTTTTGTTCTCGTTTTCAAGGTTTCATAAAGAAGCTTAATAGCATTCAGAAAGCAACTCTATGGAAAACATTGCCGACTATACATGCTACACTGGCTGAAAGTTAATCATACCGTTTCGGGAAGCCATATTTGCAGTATTTGCATGCATCACATGGCAGTGTGACTAAACGTCACAGGACCTACGAAGTACGGAAGGAATTCGGACTCCCGACGCGAACTGAACTCTTGAAACCTCCCCCCCCCCCACCCAAAGTTGAAATCCTGCTTAAATTAAGATGGGCACAGCCCAAGTCAGAATCACCAGTGATTTTCATCAAAAATCACCAGAAATTTTCATCAAAAGTAGGTCAGCTCAGAACTTGCTGGTAACAGTCCGCTAATGCACCTTCATGCCAAAAATCAAGGTTCTAATGTCAATGGTTCTCCTTATTTTGCCGACGGAAGGATTAGGATCGACTCACTTCACTCACTCTACTCATTACCGAACATAATGTTTTTACCAAATGCGAACAATACCAATAAAGCCTGGGAACAAAATACATAAGACAAGCGGATTTCACCTTTAGTAATGGCCAGTTATTCGTTGATTGCAAATTTAAGAGTAAGAATATCTCTTATAAAAGCTCCCATCTATCCGCACATGTCCGGTTGAATATCGCTAGATATTCACGTGGACCTTCTTAAAACTAAAACCAGTACGAGGCTTCTGCAAAGATGCATCTGTGGCTTATTTGCTGCCGAGCACACTGGACGAAATTTCCTAGACGCATCTCACAGAAATTAACAATTTAAATCAGTGTGCGAAAAATGAACACCAGACGCACTGAAGAGAAGATATATTTGATGTCGGCGTATAGTGAATGATGTTACCACTGTTCTCATATACCGAGAAAAACACACCCAGGCAAATCTCTGTCGAGGTTTGATTGGACTGCATTCATGCAGATGATTTCCAACTTGTGAATTTCAAAATTATATTTATTACCATCTGCGCGAACCCAGTCAAATCAAATCTCAAAAGAGATGTCCCTTGGCTTCTTCCCTTTGATGCATAATTGAAGTGGGTGCACCTAGCGCTAGAGTGGTTTTACAACTGATATGGAACTGGACATGTGTAGATGATTATTACTGAAAGGATTTATTGACCTCAGTCTTGTGGAAGAGAAAGTGCAACAACAGTGATGCTGATTTATATTTATCACAAAAAATATGAGTTCGTAGGGTTACAGGAAACCTAAAATTCATTTTGAATGACTGTAGGTCCTATAAATAACTGGGAAGCACTTGCATGTCATATAATTTTTATTCTGTCTATTGAAATCAGTTCCAGCATAACAAATGGTGGATTTGGAAAAAAAGCTGAAGAAAATAATTTAGAGAGGAAAAAAACGCAGGATGTTGTATTACATGGCATCACATTTTTTTGGCCTAATATTTAAGTCCTTTTAGTCTTTCAAGGTTCGGTTTAAAAGCATTTGGAGGCAATGGATTGCTACACACCTAAAATTAAAGAATATTCTGTCAAATGGCATATTGGTACTCCCTATCCCACATTTCAAAGTCTATTTATAACAGTGTTCATGGTACTGCAGAGAAAAACATGTGACTCCACATTCATTGGAAGCCAGTTCATGGATCAATTCCGTCTGATTCACAATCAGTCCATGTTATACTCCTCTCAGTTCAGATATTAAAGATTCAGATATTTTAATATTTTCTATGTGTTGCTCCCTGTATTATTCCATATATGAAGGCCTGTATCATTCAGTACTCTGTTGTTTCTCGAAAAATCATAATGTAAGAGTTAATATGTCCAGTCCACATTGAAGAGAGCATGGGTCTGCATTTTCAAAATGTCTTCTTTTATTTCTGTTTCTCTTCACTTCTGGTATTTCAATCTTCAAGCTGTAGAACAAAACAAATGTAAGTTATGATATATCTGAAAAATCTTAACTGACCCATAGAATCACATCAACATAGCAAGTATACTTCATTCTACCTTTTAAAGAGCTATTTTTTCACTGAAGTCATCTAAATGTCTACTTCACAATTGTCCATATAAGTTGTAGTGAACCCTAGCTACCGTTTCTCAATGTATACAATTACAAATTCATCTGACATGTTTGAAGGGTTCAAGGTATATATAATCTGACATTCCAAAGAACCCTAAAGTCACCATATGAAGACAATTTGATCACTTTACATTCTATTTGGCCATGTATAGGTGAACTTGTTTGTTCCTCAGCAATATGTAAGCTTAAACAATACTAAACTATGCACTGAATAAGATATAATTATTTTTAGCACATAACTAGTATACTAGTATTACATACCAAGGAAAACAGATTATTTTTATCAACTTGTGAGATACATGTATTCCCCGAGAAATTGTAAATAGTTCAACCAAACTTGGAAGGCTGTGGTGAAATGAGTGATCATGTTAATTAATATGGATGTAAAACCATTTTTTTTACAAACATGCTACATAAATGATAATAGATTTTTTTTGCTATCCAAGATAAATTACCCAAATTTTGCTTGTGATGATAGCTTACATATTGATCTACTACATTGAATTCTTCAACATATTTTGGGACTGAAACTGTCATTTTCTTGTTTTGTGAAAGATAATCTGTCCATGGGGTGAGAAAATTTAACTCATAAATTTGAAAGATTTTTACCCCATGAACCGATTATTTTTCTTGCAATAAGAAAATGACATTTAATGTCCTAGAATATTTTTAAAGAATCAGAATTAGTGATTGTAATACATTAAATATTGAAGGTAAATCTGAAAGCTAGCAGTGTAAATAGCTTTGGGGTAATTAGTTAGATATTAAAGACTACGTATTTGTCCACTTATGTCTTATGAAATTACAAGAAAATATATTTATTTCTAGAAACACATCAAAATTCTAGAATAAGCTTACACATCTTTCCAGATTTAATATCTACATGTAAAAACAAAGTGTTTTTTTTTGTTTTTAGAAAACCATTCTTTGATGTGTAGTTATACATTTGTTCAGTGCCACCCACTGAATAAATAACAAACTCATCTTAAGCAATTGCTAATTAAAATTAGAATGTATCTTACTTTCAACTCCTCCACATATATGACAGCCAGCTGTGTTCAGGTTTGAACTTTCCCTCCAAACTCAATGGTGGTTTTAGGTTCTGCAACATGAGAGCAAGAGTACACATGATTTGTGTATTAAAGGACAGGTTCAATTTTGATTTGTTTGCGCTAATGACATAATGTTTATAAAATACCTTTCATATTGCACATGGCGATATGATGTGTAGAATGAAAGTTTATTACACGAGAAACAGTTCAGTATATGATGTAGGTATCAACATGTAGTACATGTATCATTTTCCACACAGCAAAACTACCATTCTTAGTTGATGTGATCTTAAAAAGTAATTGGATCAGCTTGATTCTGTTTATACATGTATAATGGGAAATCATGGCCTCAAACTTTAACAAGCACATTTTTTTTTTTGTTATAGCCATTGAACTAATTTACATATTCCGTATACAGTATCGCTGAATTTTTATCCAAGGTAAACTTAGTCTGCAAAATCATATATCTTGATATCATCTATCAAGTCCCAAAGAATTCATCATTGCCAATGCCTGAGACAAGTTCAGATCATAAACTATTACATATTTGTATATTTGTGTTTGTATATATTGCGCACAGAGAGGCCTCATTTGAAACAAAGAAATTAGATCTCTGGAAAACTAGGTGATTTTAGACTTCCTCATTAGAATTATTAGATATGGTAATTAAAAACATTCATCTTTTGTTACTTCACCTTAATAAGCCGATTCGATCATCAAAAAGTTGGACTGTGGCGTTGCCTCAAACAAATCGGCATCACAAGTCACTGTAAATTTAAATGAAATAATTTAATTTCTTCACAGATTAATATGTGAATCACAAAACCCTGAAATAAAATCAAAATATTGAAATTTGTGTGTGGGGGGGGGAGGAGGGGGCTGGAGTAATGGGAGCTAATTGTTGATATAATTTTAATTTACTGAATATATATAGGCCCTAAATAGGCAGTTAAAAATATATGAATATGAATAATATAATATATAAACGGTTGCAATCCGATTTTGGGTGAAATATTTTAACAGAATGACGACTGACAATGTGAATATCAACACGTGCGAGACGGTAACCTGTAAAACACACCAATTCAGTCACCGCACCCTTTGCCTTTAAATTGGTGCTCAACTTGAACTACTGAATGCAACAACAAATGGAAGGTCTCAAAACAAGCAGGGATATGTACTTTATAAACACCCAAGTTGAGCTAATTCTGAGTCGTCGGATAATCTGTTTTTGAAAACATTATTTACCCACTATTTTACAGCATTTCGTGCCAAACTTGCTTCACAATGGCGCCAAGACGGGACACACTCGTCGCACAAAGTTGTCAATATTTTTACAAATACATCAGCCCCTGTCCTATTTTGTACGAGTTAACCAGTCATTGGCACCCATACTCTATAAATATGTTCATGTTCAAGCAGAAACCACAAACTGAAATAGTAAAAACTGACATAAAAGACACCAACCTGCTGTTGCAATGTTGACAACTTCTGCGTCTTCGCAAGTCACGTGATTCGGCTCAAGGGGTCAAGGTCGCGTCAACAAAATGCCGGCCAAGGCCTAACCCTATATGCAGCGAAGGATGACGTAGCGTAATGTGGGTTAGGTATCCAGACTAGGAGGACAGGACCGGATGGCTCTGGTTTCGAGATTGGAAAGGGGTGACATGTTTTAAGACGATTTCTCCCTCTTATGACTGAAGAGTGCTTTCGTGCTTCAGTTCAGTGACGTCGCTCGTCTTGATAAAATGGCGAAGCCAATGAAATAATACCACAGCGATAACTTTTATTATTCGGTGAAAGAAAAAAAAAAAAAATGTAGAGCAACTCAACCAACACATGTACTCTAAGCGATAACAATGTTTCGAATTAGACAAAAGACCGGCTGAAAATAACGAGTGAGTGATTGAGTTTAACGTTGCTTTCGGACATATAGCGACGATATAACTAACTACAATATGATTAGCTGGACATATGCGACCAGCCATGTACAGCCATCATTTAGAGGAAATTAATCTTCCCCTGGTGGGCACAGACATGTGACAAAACTCATACTGCTCACCCCTTTGGCGTCGCAAAAAATACTGCCCACCATTACAAATTTTACTATAATTCATTTTGCTGTGGACTTAGATGATACTCTGAGATGGGAAAGATCCGAGTTCGACAAATGTGGACGTCAAGGTAGTATAAATGCCTCGAATTGGACGAAATATCTGGAGGGAGGGAATTTGGCTTAATGTCACACTCAAGTTTGTTTCACTCATATGGTGACAGTCAGTTTGGTTGGTGGAAGAAGCCAGAGTGCCCGGAGCGAACCACCGCCCTTCGGCAAGTAACTGACAAACTTTCACACATGGACCAGCTGGGCTCGAACCCGTGCCGGTTCAGAGGTGTGAGGCCAGCGGTCACCAGCGAAGCGCCTTAGACCACTCGGCCACCGAGGGCCCCGAAATATCTGGAAAAACTATTGAGATTACCTTACATGGCCGCTATTTTGAATTTAAAATTTTGCTTTGCACTAATAATTATGTGATCGGGCTCATATCGGTCCCAAAATGATACGCAACGATGTGAATCAACTCAGTTGTGCCTTACTCTCTGTTCTTGAAGAATACCTCTCCTACTTGACACAATTCATACAATTTATCTAAGGTGATAAAACAGTTGAGATGAGATAAGAAAGTGAATATTTTCATGCATATTTTTCTCATCAAGATTTGTGATAAAATATGTCATACGTAGTATGGTTACTCTGAGTACGGTGAGTATATGATCAGTCTTTGTGCTGTTTTATAAGGACTTTGTTAGGCCTGGGCTGGGGTTCTGATGAGCGGGAGATGACCCGGGGTGGGGTTCGGATGACAGGGAGATGACCTGGGCTGGGGTTTCAAAGGCTACGTCGATCACAATGATCTGCCGACGATCTAGCCAAAGAAAAAGGTCCACTTCTTCAGAAATCATTGAAAAGACATTAGTAGTAGGTAGAACACGGGAAGGCCCCCATTTTCCAGGGAGGTAACTCTTGGTCCCCTTTTTTCCATCAGGGGGCGCTGTCCCGTATGACGTCACTTCCGGTCTGGGTGAATGGAGCGTGACCTCTGTATGACGTCACTTCCGGTTTGGGTGAATGGGGCGTGACTTGTGAGGATGATAGGAGATGTACTGACCTGTCTGTGGGGATGTCGTTCATCTCCGTGTCTTTTCGGTGAGAGGAACATGCACTGGGGTTTTTCCCCACAATGTCGTTCACCTCCGTATTTCTTCGGTCAGGTCCGTGAGAGCTTGTACTGATCTGTCTGTGGGGTTTTTCCCACAATGTCGTTCACCTCCGTGTCTTTTCGGTGAGGTCCGTGAAGATGTGGCGGGAGGTACCGAGAGATGTGACGGAGGTGTGCGAAGAGACACGGAGATGACCGAAGAGGTACGGCGAGTTCGTTGAGGTCCGTGAAGATGTGCCGGAGGTGACCGAAAAGACCCGGAGGTGACCGGAGAGTGCCGGAGGTGACTGAAAATACCCGAATGTGATCACCGGAGAGTGCCGGAGGTGACCGAAAAGACCCGGAGGTGACCGAAGACACACGGAGGTGACCGAAAAGACCCGAATGTGATCACCGGAGAGTGATCCCGATCCGGGTCCCTTTTGCCCGGGGAGGTAACTCTTGCATCCACCAGGGGGCGCTGTCCCGTATGACGTCACTTCCGGTCTGGGTGAATGGAGCGTGACCTCTGTATGACAATGGAGCGTGACCTTGCCGTATGACGTCACTTCCGGTCTGCGTGAATCGGGCGTGTGTATTCCTTCGCGGTGATGCGGTCTGGTGGTGATGCGGTCGCGGGAAAAAGCTTCCGCGGAGAAAAAGTAGTCCCCAGACTTCAAAAGGGCTAATATCGGTCCCCGGGCTTATTTAGACCTGCCTATCAAGTCAATGGGGTGGGTGCATGTAAAATTAGGATTTTTTCCCGAAACTATAAAAAGCGGAATACGGACTTTACCCCTAAAATAGGGGGAAACCCCTATCAATCCTAGCCAAAGGGGCTAATATCGGTCCCTGGGCTTACTGGGAGCTGCCTATCAAGTCAATGGGGTGGGTGCATGTAAAATTAGGATTTTCCCCCGAAACTATAAAAAGCGGAACACGGACTTTACCCCTACAATAGAGGTCTGTATTATACAATATAAGGGAAAATGCCTGTATGGGGTATGGGGATGGTCAATTTTTTTCGTGGGCTTTGCTATGGCTTGTGGGATCGCGTTTTTCTCGTCTCGCTAAGAAAATGACAATGGGAAGGGTCCCGGAGCGAATCGGTGAAATTTTTGGGAAAAGTCATCGAGGTCTGTATATAGGCCCATAGGCTGGCCATGGGGGGTATAGGTCCAACCTGGGAAATTCACACACGTTCATTGTGATATGGGTTGCTTGGATTTGTTTTTCACGTCTCGTCATTTAGAACACGATGGGAAGGGTCCCGGAGCGAAACGGTGAAATTTTTGGAAAAAGTCACCGAGGCCTGGGTAGGCCCATAGGCCTATACTGCATGGCTATGGGTGTATAGGTCCATACGGGGTGGACGTTTTGGGATCTAGGTGGGCCACTAATGGCCCGATGGGGTCGAGTGAGGTATCAATGTGAAGCCTGTGTGAGGGGGCAACCGATGGGATGGATGTGGGATTGAAATATCGTCACTCTGCGCATGCGCAGTGGACAAAGTGTATGGAAATAGACGTTTTGGGGTCTAGGTGGGCCACTAGTGGACCGATGGGATCGAGTGAGGTATCCATGTGAAGTCTATGTGAGGGGGCTAGACTAGGGTGTCGTTTCCATTCTGCTGCGCAGGTCACGTGGGTTGTGACATCACTTCCGGGTTTCACCTCCAAACCCAGAAGAGTTCCAATGTTCTCTTAGACGTCCGGATGTTCAACCTCCGAGGTTTTTCCCGGCCCGGCCCGGCCCGGCCCGCCCCGGCTGCAGCGCGCGCGCGCGCGTCATCACCGGCACTGCGCGGATGAATGTCGGTTCAAAAGGTCAAAGGTCACATCCAGGTCAAAAGGTCCAAGGTCTCACTTTCGGCAACGTTCGGAGACAATGTTGCGGCATCGATATACAGAGCTTGAACCCCAAAAGGGGATTGTAAATTAACCTGGGAAGGATGGGCAGTTCCATTTGGACCAATCAGCGGTCGAGAAAAAGAGCCAATGAGCGATCGATAAAAGAACCAATGGACGGGTACTAGAATTTCGCTCACGTCTGCGCCTACATCCGGGTACTGGGATGCTTTCGCCTACGTCCGCGCCTACATCCGGGTTCTTGTACACCCGGGTAATGTTTTCTGGACATGGATGGGTTACCTTTGGTTCCATTCTAGGCCACTGATTGGCTAATACGGTGTTCAAAGCCAGTTTCATGCATTATGCTCATATAGAAAACACACAAGACAGGGTTTTTTGGTGAGATCTCATTTTGTTTTTTATTCATTAACAACAACAACGTGAGAACAACCACGTGAAAACTGAAGCCCAAAACAGGGGGCTTGTACATTGAAAGAACTGAAGCCCAGAACAGGGGGCTTGTAAACTTAAGCCCAGAACAGCGGGCGTGTGTACATTGAAAGAACTTAAGCCCAGAACGGGGCTTGTACATTGAAATGATGGGCGGCCCAGTCATATACGAGTACATCGCGGTCCTCGGCCTTGCGGTACTCGTCAAACATCTGTACGATGGTAGATAAGGGTCTTCCCCGGCATCGATGGTACAGGTAAAACAAGCAATATTGTCCGCACACGCCACTGGTCAGGCTTTGCAACGTTTGACTGTTCCAACACCACGTCTCTGTGCCTTGATCCATGAAGTCTGTTAAATCGGGATGGAGGGGTGGCAGGCCGTACGGGTCAAAGTATTCGCCCTGCTGTTCTGTCAAGTACACGGCCACCCAATGTTCACCGGGCCGATCCATCGGGTCCGTGTTGAGAACGTAAGCAGCAGGATACATACGGTCTAATGGGAACACATCTCGGGCGAACACCCTTTGAAAGACCATACGTGTCTCTGGGTCATTCTCCAGCACGGTGGTTATCTGGTCTGTATCCATGTTAGGTGGAGAAGTCACACAGGACGTTGCGCGCTTTGTCCACTTGAATGATGTTGTCAAACTCGGCGTAGCAGATCACATTGACGGTGGTCGCCAGGGCTCGTGCAAAGTGGATTTCCAACCGTAAGTTGCCTTGCTTGGCCAGGGCCAGCGGATGGTCGTTCTCTAAGGTGGGGGTCAGATCGAAACAGAACAACGTGTATCCGTTCGCGTAGTCCTCCCGACTGATCATATTCCCTTCGTCCTGGTTGATTTGACCGGTGGCTGTAAACAGGCTCTGATAGGCTCGAATGAAATTCCTGCGCCCAAAGTTCGGTGTTAAGGCCGTGGCTGGCACCTGTTGTCCATCCACATGCAGGGCCACAAAATTGATGCCGAAATGTTTAAAGTCAAACGGATTCTCTGGGTAGGCTCCGCTGAAACTGGTATTTTCCACACAGGCCAGGATCAATCGCTTGGGTAGTTCCCCCAGGAACAGATTTTCTTTGTTGGCGCTCATATTTCCAGCAGACACAGAGAACACTTTGGTTTGCACACGTCGGATAGGGTACTGGGCTGGTTTTGTTTCCAAGGCTTTGAGGTGTCCCAATTGAACGGCTAGATTCGGTTTCACTTTTCGGACATACAGGACTGCGTCTTGGATGACAATCTTATAGTCCGCTGCATGCCCGTCTACGTTAGCGGCCATCACGGCGAAGGTCGGAGGCGCCGGTATCAGTCGGATTTTGATGGGGATCTTGTTCAACAGGTACCGGCCTTGCATGAACATGTCTGCGTGCAGTCGACCCATGAGATCCACCGAGACGCCGTTCGCGGTCAAAGCCTTCCGTTTGTTATATCCCACATTGTCGTTCTCTACGCCCATGTGCTGGGCTGTGTCCTGGTAGAATAAGCGGCTGTCAGTTGAGATTTTTTAGCCTCTCGCCCATGCGACAACAACGTCTCGATGTAGGCTCGACAGGGGTACGTGTTGGTCGAGTCACTGATGAGTTTGTGTCTGAGAAATATATCCACCTGTTGAAACATCGAGTGCAGCCAGAGATTCGTCGGTCCCACCGTTGCTTGGTCGACGATTCTGGAGCCATCTCCATTGACGATCTTGGCTTTCACATACAAGTATGTATGGGCTAAATCCACATAGGCCGTATCCGCATTACTGATGGTGAACTCGATGGGCCCTGTTTCGTTGATGCTGGAGAGCGGGAGATGCTCCACCCATAATCCTTGTTCGGCACTGGTCTGTGTGGGCGGAACGGTCCACAAATCAAATTCACTGTTGGTGGAGGGACAGGACTCTGCGTGGATCAAGGACATGTTTAAGAAAAGATATCCTGGGTCTTCGATGTGCGTCGTCGCTGGGTCGGTCGTCGACTGGTGCGTGGTCTCGGTGGTGCAGGTCTTTTATTCCCTACGGTGCGTTGTGCTTTGGCCACCAAGACGCCTCCTGCTTCTTTGGCCCGCCGTTTCAAGGCTTCTTTGGGTGCCGTACCTCCCAAGACATCACCGGCGACTTGCAGTCCACTGCGTACCGCTTGTTTGCCGATTGTTTTCACCCCACGCGTCACCGAGGGCAGGAACGTTTTGACGATGCTTCCGAGTATGTTCCCCAGTCCATGTCCTCGTTGCATGCGTGCACCACTAAAGACCGGAAGGCCACCGCCGGCCTGTTGGGCATAATAGTCCATATAGCTGCGTGCATCGCACTCGTAAGGCACCTTCATTATACAAAGTGGGGAGCACGTGCTTGTCGAAAATGAAGTGTCAGCACCACTTTCCCGCGTTCGAATGCCACCGGTCGTCCCGTGTCATCTCTTATATCCACCGTGATAGTGTTGATGTCGGTTTGTCGTACGGGTAGGTAGAGCATGTGGGTGAAACTGTGGGTGACTTGATCTCCATACGTCTTTTTAATGGGGACCACCCGTAACAGAGGTGTGTTGATATCGCCCACGATGTGGTTGTCCACCACGTCCGAGTAGACGTAGAGTCCGTACATACCCAACTTCATATCCATCGGGATCTCGCCTTGGTGGGCGGTGGGACCAGCGAACGTCTGTAGATCGAAACCCAGCATTTGCTGTAGGATAGGACTCAGTACGACACTCGCGTTGGCGGTGACGATAAGCTGTGCCTTGTCGTTGTGTGCGTTGTAATCGAAGTCCACGTGATTCTTGAAGGAATAGGTTTTGATGGGTTTTGAAGTATTCATGACCTCCCGTAGAGCCTTATAATGCAACAGTCTTGACAGCCCACCCATGAACTCCTTGGGAGTATCGTATTGGCCTTCGGGGAAGGTGAGTCGGGTGTCTTTTCCTTCGTAGGTCACCTCGTACCAGACTTCATTGGCACGCACGTTGTACCACGAGTAAGGGTATTGGATATCCACGAGGCCACATTCCCACCGCCCAGGTAAATGCAACGGTTGCGGTAACTGGGTGACGTACTTGGCCAAGGTGTTGTCAGGAAACACATCCAGCGAACTGTTACTGGGTAGGGTGAGGTAAAACATGGCGACTGAGCTGTCCTGCTGCTGCTGTTGGTTTTAATAGGTGTTCCAGGCCTTGGGCGGTTGTGTCCGGCGTCGTGTTCGTCGCGTTGACTTGCTACGTGTCACGGCTCTGGAGATGTGGGGTGTCTTGATCAAGGATGGTTTTTTAAAGGTTTGAAAAGAAGGTGCCCGTTGTGGTGGTGGAGTTTTGGGGGGTGACTCCGGTTCCCATTCGGATTCCCAAGAAGGTAGTGGGCCACTCGGCGATTGCTGGGTTCGCTGCATAAAGGCCCAGCGGTGGGGGTTCCCCACCAATTCCTGTGGTACATGCATGTCTTTCAAGCCTTGAGCGAAGACCTCCCATCCTCGAGGATCCGTGTGCGACCTGCGTTTACGCATCAGGTCATTCACTAAATCCGTCATGTGGGTTCCGGGGACCACCTGATTCTGTACCAGTAGTTCGCCTTTATCATTCCAAGTCAAGTTAGGATTCTGTTTCATCCGTTGTAATACCAGGCCAGCTTGCTTCTTGAACGATGCAGGTACACTCTTCAGGACTTCGTCTTCCACCCACTGTGGGGCTGTGGGTGGTACCCCTGGTAATGGCGGCTGTTGGAGCGGTGCTGAGGTCGGCGGTGTGTCACGTGGTGGTGGTGGTGGTGGTGGGGTAGAGAGGGTTTTGTATTGGTCCATGAACGTCATGTACCGTTGAAGCGTCTCATTGTACCGCTCTCTCCATCGAGGGTGTTTATGGTCTTCACCGTAGGTGGGACAGGGTAGGGCGATTGGAGGTTTTGAAGGAATCGTGGTTCGACGAGGACCATTTTTTTCGTGTGGTTCATTGTCGGCCGAAGAGTCCACCCAATATTGGACCCAACACGGAAGCGGCCAACGGTGCTAAGATGGCCCCGAGAAAGCCACGTTTCTGTAACACCTTTTTCTTTTGTGTTTGAGGGACCCGCTTCTGGACTAGGGTTCGGAGACCTGTCTTATGCTTGGCCAACTTGGTCTTCTGAGCCGGAGTCAGTGGTACGTTGCCTTTTAACAGGTTGTACCCGATCTCGCACAGACAGCGTACAAGGTCAGGGTCCGCACCGCGTACAATGGTTCGGACCAACTCGGGTGGGGCCGTCTTCAATACACGGAGCGTCGGGACGTGCTTCCGTACTCGCGCAGACATCATGTACAGCTAATGTCAGAACCCACAACTCTGCCCTTTTTATCCACCTCAGAGAACAGAGACAAAGTCAACCATGCTATGGTATTCATTCTTTTTATTATCCCCATCATCAAACACACACTCCAGCTGGGGGAGCCACTGTGGGTGTGTTTACATTATTTTTGCATGTACACGTGGTGGGCCTCTCCGGGAAAGATGCCGGTCCGTAGTCGAAGGTGGTCGGGGTGGCTTGCTTGAGGTCGAAGAGCATATACCCGTGCTGAGGGGTTGTCGCATCTTTGAAGGCTTCCAACGCAAACGGTGTGCGGCCGGGATACATCTGTCTCGCCAGGTGCAGCAGTTGAGTGGTATCTCTCGGGTTTTTGAAGACCACCAGGTAGTGGGCATTTAAGCTGATGTTCCGATGTTCTTTGTTTTTACTGAACAGATTCTGCACAATGTAGATGATGCTGAGCCGTCGATGGTGGCTGCCTTTGGTAAAGAGTTGGGTGACCCGCGCATCCGTCTCCGCCATGAGATCATCCAGAACCACCAAGGTGTCGTATTCCAAATCGGCCAGGTTGGGGAGGCCTTCCACGAACGTGATGTGGGGCATTGCTGCATACGCTTCCTGCCATTCTCCGTAACACCACACGACTCGGGCAATGGGTGGGGTGATCATGCTGTCAGCGTGTTGAAGGAGCTTCCGGACGAAGTGCGTTTTGCCGGAGCCCGTCGGTCCTGCGATGACGCAAGTGAAGGGATGCTGCCACCGAGGGTCCATGGTTCGAGGTGTATCCGCTGTCGTGGTAATCCGCTCTTGTAAATTTGGTACGAGTGAACTGGAGTGGTGGTGGTGGGTACAACGTCGGTCGTCGTTGTCTGTTCACTGCGAGTGATGGTGGTGGTGGGTACAACGTCGGTCGTCGTTGTCTGTTCACTGTGAGGGATGAAATCCGGTGGGTCTTCTGACGTACTTGGTGTACTTGGTGTAGATGTTGACTGTATACTTGGTGTGGAGCTCGACGTGGCTTGTACACGGGGTGTGGTGGTGACTGGGCTCGATACGGGGTTGACTGGTGCTATCTGTAGACTGGTTTCACTGATGGCTCGTGTTCTCAGTTGGTTAAGTAGCGTGCTGACATAGGCTACGTCGTAAAACACACCTCCGTACAACACACTCAGCAGGGTTAGCACTATCACAGCAAAGCCCACTTGCGCTTTGCGCGTTTGGGGAGACGGCTGCTGGGAGGCAGCTGCTGTTTGTCCATAGCACCGTGGTCGAACGTGGAATGAAGGATGACGGTAGTGGTGTCTGGCTTTATAGTCGTTTCACCTGGTTGGCAGCGACCCAGGAATTGAAGGAACTGGGCCAGCCTTGCCATATGACGAAATGAAACAGTTTGCCACGTCGACGTTCCGTTTTCAAAATCTGCTCCACCGTGTAGTAGTCTTGCTTTGTTTTTACGACAGGCTGTAATTCCATCTCGTAAAACGTCACTAGCAATGGTTCCCCTTGAAGATCTTCCAGTTCATAGACTCGCTGCTGTTGGGGTAGGCGCCGTTTAATCAGGAAGTGCTCATCGCTCCAGTTGGGCAAGTAACTTTTCTCAAATTGATCTTTGACCTTACTGATCCGTACAGGGTCCCCGACCTTGTACACCGCCTTCGGCGTTCGCTGCGATTGCCTGGGGTACAAGACACGCCGGACTTGGGCTTCATTGCGTTGGGTCACGGTAATGGGGGCTCTCTCTATACTCCGATGATAGGCTCGATTGTAACCACTCACAAGTTTCGGGAGAACATCGATGTACCGCCTTGTATTCTTATAGGTGAAATATTTATACATGCGGCCTTTGAATGTCCTGTTGAACCTTTCCACCACGGAAGACTTGGTCTCGTTGTACGTATGGAAGAAAAACACCTTCTGGGCTTTCAGAAACTGTTGGAACGGTCTGTTGAGGAATTCCGTGCCTTCGTCGGTTTGCAAATACAAAGGTTTGCGCCCGGTCTTGAAGATGTCTTTGAACGCCGCTATGAGATTCGCCCCCGTTTTCGTCCGGATGGGTACCACCCACGCATACTTGGATAGGATATCCCATCGTTGTGTTTGGCAAAGGCGCTCATATCGACCAAATCCGCTTGTCACTGGGCATCTATTCCTCCCACGATGACCCGGTTCCGTAGAAAATGGCGACGGACAGATCGATGTAAGGTATAGGTGTGTTGTTTTCTTAACCAATCTCGGACTTGGGCACGTTGTATCCCCTGGGGTTTGGCCGCTCGATAGAGAGCCGACAATGCACTATAGGCCGCCGGACTGTCGGCACTGTAGTATAAGTTATCCAACACCTTCTCCCAGCGCTTCATGGTGACAAATCATGATGGACCCTGGCTCTATCGTTTATTTATAACGGGTATATCTTGGGCCGGAGTTTCTGATTTTCTTCGTTGGCTTCCACAATGTCCATGGTAAATGACCAGTCCAACTCGTCTGATGACCGCTTGATAAGCACTTGATCCACATCTACCACGGCATCTTCCAATGCAGACCATAGATCAGGGTGAAGGGTAAAATGCACTGTACCCCATCTAGCCGAGCCAATTGAGCAAAGAAAGGGCCGCGTCGGATGTACACATCGTGACACAAGTGGATGAGGTCGCCGTCCAATTCACCAGACAACACCCGTGTGAATTTGGTCCAGCCCTCCCGGGACAGACGAATGTGGGCCGGGCACGGTTGTGTAGGGTCCGCATCACAGATGTCTCCCACCTCCTCCATGATATCGACCTTATCTGCATAAACGTGCAGGAAAACCTCGGGGGTCAAGCTGAGATACGCCAGTATTATATGCTGCGTCATGGTCAGTACGTGAATGGTACCAGATTTGACTGTCTCTCGTATTTATAGGGAGAACCCCGTGAGATCAAAGGATTGGGTGGTCATGTCACTGGGCTGACTGAGTCTAGCCGGGTAATCAATGGCATCGTCGTCTGGTTCATGGCTAGACATTTGTTCATTGGGTTCTGCCGCTGCTTCTCTCAGGGCACGAGCCCACTCCAACTCGTCTGATGACCGCTCGTCCGGTGTAAACAGCTGGTCCACGATAGGCACCACTTTTTCGAAGGCTGTCCACAGATCGGGGTCTAGGGTGAAGCCTCGCGTAGGGTCTTGGTAGCGGCCCAGGCGTGGGAAGAAGGGTCCACGGTGTACGTAGATGGCATTGTCTATGTGGATGAGGTGTCCGTCGAGCTCGCCGCTCAACACCCGTTTAAATTTGGGCCAGCCGTCATGGTGTAGCGTAACCGTATTCGATACGGTCTCAGCGCGCGACCAGCAAACATCTCCACGGTCTTCCACGAGGGTGACTTTATCTTCATAGACGTGTAACCCCACCCGGGGTGTAAGTGGAAGGATGGCTCGTAGGACTGGTGACATGCTTGATCCAATGACGAACGGTGAATGACACACACTCTGTCTGACCTTCGTATTTATGGTGAGGTCCCACTGTCAATGCCACAGCGCCAGGGTCAATAAGGCACAGACTATTGTGAGGCCAACCGCTGGTTCCGGCGTGAGCGCTCCTGGTCCATAGCCCGAGCATCAAGGATGGCTGTCATAGTCCAGTAGTGGTGAGTGATGGCACACCTCTCCATCGAGCGCACTCTGTCGAGGACCGCTTCTGTGAACTCGTTCAGGATCTGGCGTCGCCCATCGTTGTCGTCGTCATCTGCAAACATGGACCGGACCACTGCGCGGTAACCCGTGAGTGAATTAACCACGGTGGCATGCTGTAAAATGCGAGTCGCATAGGGCTGGATCTCCGTCATGGCTCTGCAACCGTAGAAATGAATGTGTGGGATCCAGAGGGACGTGTTTTATAGACCATGCCACACATGCGCGCCTAGATGTAGCTCTACGGGTGTAGTTCGTGATACGTACTATTCTGATTGGTTATGTGGCTCCTATAGAGATAGTACCTTATCGACAATGGGGACTACTTGTTTCAAAGCCGTCCATAGATCGGGGTCCAGGGTAAAACCACCGTCGTTCAGACAGAGGAGTCGAGCGAAAAAGGGACCGCAGAAAATGTAGACGTCGTCACACAGGTGAATGCTATCACCGTGCAGGTCACCCAACAACACCCGTTTCAAGGTAGTCCATCCTTCCGGTGACAAAGAGACGTGCGCTTTGGGTTCAGGCGTACACCAACACCTAAGTCCGCTATCGATGAGGTCCACTCGTTTGGGGTACAACAATAGGGTGCAGCCAGGTGTAAGCCTCCGGGTAGCCACAGTCCCTTCTTTCACCTCGGGGTGTAGTAAGTCATCCACCTCGGGGAGTACATCTTTCAGTGCCATCCATAAGGGTGGACAGAGTGTGATATAGGTACCTCCACTCTGTTCCAACCGGGGAAAAAGGGAATCCTCTCCAGCAGTGCGTATGTGCACGCCGACTTGCACGTGCATGAAATCCCTTTCGGGGTCTTTTCCCTGTAACAATCGTGTCAGTCCAGCCTGATAGCGATAACAAAATCTTCACCTTCTGCGGTGCGTCTTGGACCAGCTCCAGGTGATCGTCATTGACGATGAGGTAGACGTCGGACATCAGTTGGAATAAAGCAAGCTCTGTTCCGCTCCCTGCCATGGTGGGGAATGAAAAGCGAACGGTTAGAGAGGTGGCTTTATAGTGTACGTGTTGGGTAGGGTTTTATACACCGTGTGAGTCATGGGCACTTATTATACTCGCTTGCGCCATAAGGTCAATAACGTTAGAAATGTGCTTTTTTCTACTACGCCCTGTGACGGCCCTTCGTGAATGGGCGTAACCTGTGAACATCATAGGAATGCATGTACTAACCTGTCTGTGGGGTTTTTCCACAATGACGTTCACCTTCGTGTCTTTTCGGGTACGTCCGTGTCTTTTCGGTAAAGTCCGTGTCTTTTCGGTAACGTCCGTATCTTTTCGGGTATATATGAGGGTCTTGAGGGGGGCGACTGTATGTGACGTGTTGTATGTGTTTTTCTCGGCGACGTCCGTGTCTATCATCCGGGCACATCACGTCTGCGCCTGCATTGGGGTATGTATGAGGGTCTTCATGCGCGCGCGCGCTGCGGATTCACCCACGCACTTCCAGATAACCCGCGCGCGCTGCGGCATCAGATCACCCCCGCGCGCGCGCGCGCTGCGGCCGGGGCGGGCCGGGCCGGGCCGGGAAAAACCTCGGAGGTTGAACATCCGGACGTCTAAGAGAACATTGGAACTCTTCTGGGTTTGGAGGTGAAACCCGGAAGTGACGTCACAACCCACGTGACCTGCGCAGCAGAATGGAAACGACACCCTAGTCTAGCCCCCTCACATAGGCTTCACATGGATACCTCACTCGATCCCATCGGCCCACCTAAACCCCAAAACGTCTATTTCCATACCCTTTGTCCACTGCGCATGCGCAGAGTGACGATATTTCAACCCCGCACTCACCCCATCAGATGCCCCCTCACATAGGCTTCACATTGATATCTCACTCTAGTGGCTCCCCTAGATCCCAAAACGTCAATTTCCATACACTTTGTCTATTGCGCATGCGCAGAATGACGATATTCCTACTCCACATCCACCCCATCGGTTGCCCCCTCACATAGGCTTCACATTGATACCTCACTCGACCCCATCGGGCCATTAGTGGCCCACCTAGATCCCAAAACGTCCACCCCGTATGGACCTATACACCCATAGCCATGCAGTTTTGGCCTATGGGCCTACCCAGGCCTCGGTGACTTTTTCCAAAAATTTCACCGTTTCGCTCCGGGACCCTTCCCATCGTGTTCTAAATGACGAGACGTGAAAAACAAATCCAAGCAACCCATATCACAATGAACGTGTGTGAATTTCCCAGGTTGGACCTATACCCCGCATGGCCAGTCTATGGGCCTATATACAGACCTCGGTGACTTTTCCCAAAAATTTCACCGATTCGCTCCGGGATCCTTCCCATTGTCATTTTCTTAGCGAGACGAGAAAAACGCGACCCCACAAGCCATAGTAAAGCCCACGAAAAAAATTGACCATCCCCATACCCCATACAGGCATTTTCCCTTATATTGTATAATACAGACCCCTATTGTAGGGGTAAAGTCCGTGTTCCGCTTTTTATAGTTACGGGGAAAAATCCTAATTTTACATGCACCCACCCCATTGACTTGATAGGCAGGTCCCAGTAAGCCCGGGGACCGATATTAGCCCTTTTGGCTAGGGTTGATAGGGGTTTTCCCCTATTTTAGGGGAAAGTCCGTATTCCGCTTTTTATAGTTTCGGGAAAAAATCCTAATTTTACATGCACCCACCCCATTGACTTGATAGGCAGGTCCCGATACGCCCGGGGACCGATATTGGCCCTTCCCCTCCAGGGTTGATGGGTGTTTTCCCCTATTTTAGGGGTAAAGTCCGTGTTCCGTTTTTTATAGTTTCGGGAAAAAATCCTAATTTTACATGCACCCACCCATGACTGGGTGCCCCTTCACGAATGCTTCACTTTGATACCTCACTCGATCCAATCGGACCATGCAGCGTATTTGAAGTCTGGGGACTACTTTTTCTCCGCGGAAGCTTTTTCCCGCGACCGCATCACCACCAGACCGCATCACCGCGAAGGAATACACACGTCCGATTCACGCATACCGGAAGTGACGTCATACGGCAAGGTCACGCTCCATTGTCATACAGAGGTCACGCTCCATTCACCCAGACCGGAAGTGACGTCATACGGGAGAGCGCCCCCTGGTGGATGCAAGAGTTACCTCCCCCGGCAAAAGGGACCCGGATCGGGATCACTCTCCGGTGATCACATTCGGGTCTTTTCGGTCACCTCCGTGTGTCTTCGGTCACCTCAGGGTCTTTTCGGTCACCTCCGGCACTCTCCGATGATCACATTCGGGTATTTTCGGTCACCTCCGGCACTCTCCGGTCACCTCCGGGTCTTTTCGGTCACCTCCGGCACATCTTCACGGACCTCAACGAACTCGCCGTACCTCTTCGGTCATCTCCGTGTCTCTTCGCACACCTCCGTCACATCTCTCGGTACCTCCCGCCACATCTTCACGGACCTCACCGAAAAGACACGGAGGTGAACGACATTGTGGGAAAAACCCCACAGACAGATCAGTACAAGCTCCCACGGACCTGACCGAAGAAATACGGAGGTGAACGACATTGTGGGGAAAAACCCCAGTACATGTTCCTCTCACCGAAAAGACACGGAGATGAACGACATCCCCACAGGCAGGTCAGTACATCTCCTATCATCCTCACAAGTCACGCCCCATTCATCCAAACCGGAAGTGACGTCATACAGAGGTCACGCTCCATTCACCCAGACCGGAAGTGACGTCATACGGGACAGCGTCCCCTGGTGGGAAAAAGGGGACCAAGAGTTACCTCCCTGGAAAATGGGGGCCTTCCCGTGTTCTACCTACTACTGACATTATGATTCCGTTTCTCCACGTCCATATGGGCTCACTCCACAGATGGTATCAGTCGTCCCCGTCTAATTTCATAATAGGGTAGCCTGTCCAAATATTCATAATTCGTCTTGCCTCCTTAAAAGCTTATATCTATAACATGGCAGTGTGACTAACGTCACAGGGCCTACGAAGTAGGGTAGGCATTAGGACTCCGACGCGAACTGAACTCTTGGAAATCTCCCCCCCCCCACGTTGAAATCCTGTCTATATTAAGATGGGCACTGCCCAAGTCAGAAACAGCAGTGATTTTCATCAAAAATCACCAGAAATTTTCATCAAAAGAAGGTCAGCTCAGAGCTTGCCGGTAACAGTCCCCTAATGCACCTTCATGCCAGAAACCAAGGTTCTATTGTCAACGGTTCTCCTTATTTTTTCTCCGACGAAATGATTCAGATGGACTGACTCACTCACTCATTACCGGACAATTTGCAAATGAGAGCCTACTTCGTAGGAATATCATCCTGATCACCATTGTCAGTGCTGTAAATGGGAATATGCAGATAGATAGCTACGTTCGTCTACAACGTGATCAGGGTCATGGATGAAATTGTGTCGTATACCTTGGCTGTGCCTGAAAATCGTGACTCAGTTACGAGGAGAAAATCTGACAAAAACACGGTTAAGTCAAACCTCACTATTTTCGCCTTTTTGTCCCCCGCCGCAACGCGGCCGGGGACTTTAAAATGGTTCTTGCTTCTTTGTGTCCGTGGATGTCCGTCCATGTCCGTCCATGTCTGTTCGAAGCGATAACTTCCTAACGCTTTGTTGGATTCTTTCGAAATTCGGAATATGCATTCCTTGCGGCAAGACGCCAGTCCGTATTGCATTTCCGCAACATCTGCCTGAAGGTGGCGCCACTAGTTCTTGCTTCTTTGCGTATGTGGATGTCCGTGTGTCCGTCCATGTCTGTTCGAAGCGATAACTTCCTAACTGTTTGTTGGATTCTTTCGAAATTCGGAATATGCATTCCTTGCGGCAAGACGCCAGTCCGTATTGCATTTCAGCAACATCTGCCTGAAGGTAGCGCCACTAGTTCTTGCTTCTTTGCGTATGTGGATGTCCGTGTGTCCGTCCATGTCTGTTCGAAGCGATAACTTTCTAACGCTTTGTTGGATTCTTTCGAAATTCGGAATATGCATTCCTTGCGGCAAGACGCCAGTCCGTATTGCATTTCAGCAACATCTGCCTGAAGGTGGCGCCACTAGTTCTTGCTTCTTTGTGTATGTGGATGTCCGTGTGTCCGTCCATGTCTGTTCGAAGCGATAACTTCCTAACGCTTTGTTGGATTCTTTCGAAATTCGGAATATGCATTCCTTGCGGCAAGACGCCAGTCCGTATTGCATTTCAGCAACATCTGCCTGAAGGTGGCGCCACTAATTCTTGCTTCTTTGCGTATGTGGACGTCCGTGTGTCCGTCCATGTCTGTTCGAAGCGATAACTTTCTAACGCTTTGTTGGATTCTTTCGAAATTCGGAATATGCATCCCTTGCGGCAAGACGCCAGTCCGTATTGCATTTCAGCAACATCTGCCTGAAGGTGGCGCCACTAGTTCTTGCTTCTTTGTGTCCGTGGATGTCCGTCCATGTCCGTCCATGTCTGTTCGAAGCGATAACTTTCTAACGCTTAGTTGGATTCTTCTGAAATTCGGCATACGCATTCCTTGCGACAAGACACCAGTCCGTATTGCATTTCAGCAACATCTGCTTGAAGGTGGCGCCACTAGTTCTTGCTTCTTCGTATCCGTGAATGTCCGTGTACGTCTGTTCGAAGTGATAACTTCCTAATGCTTTGTTGGATTCTTCCGAAATTCGGAATATGCATACCTTGCGACAAGATGCCAGTCCGTATTGCATTTCAGCAACATCTGCCTGAAGGTGGCGCCACTAGTTCTTGCTTCTTTGCATCCGTGGATGTCCATGTACGTCCGTGCATGTCTGTTCGAAGCGATAACTTCCTAAGGTTTGTTGGATTCTTCCAAAATTAGAATACGCATTCCTTGTGACAAGACGCCAGTCCGTATTACATTTCAGCAACATCTGCCTGAAGGTAGCGCCACTGGTTCTTGCTTCTTTGAGTCCGTGGATGTTCGTGTACGTCCGTGCATGTCTGTTTGAAGCGATAACTTCCTAACGCTCTGTTGGATTCTTCCGAAATTCAGCATTCGCATTCCTTGCGACAAGAGGTCAGTCCGTATTGCATTTCACCAACATCGGCCTGAAGGTGGCGCCACTGGGTCAAAATAGATTTTTTTCCGTGTACATCTGTTCGAAGCGATAACTTCCTAATGCTGTGTTGGGTTATTCCGAAATTCGGAATACGCATTCCTTGCAACAGGACGCCAGTCCGTATTGCATTTCAGCAACATCTGCCTGAAGGTGGCACCACTGAGTTTCTCTTCTTCTTGTCCGTTCCAGTCAAAATGGGCCTTCAATTTTGCTATATGAAATCATTCTATTCCACATCATATGATTTACCCTAAAGCTTTTGCATGAACCATATTTTATTTCAGAAGTGTAATGTGAAATAACTGGCGGGGAAATCCCCGCAGTACTGAATCCCTGATTTTTGAATTTCGTGTCATCTTAAACGAAGGACAACATTTCCTTCAATTTTGCTAACAAATAATTGTATTGCACATCATAGGATTTACCCTGAAGCTTCTGCACCAATCATTTGTCTACACACGTATATTACTATATTAATTACAACTGTGTTCCTAATGTTTGGGTGCACACTGTGCATATGATCAATTTCCTGAATTGAACTGAATTCAACCTTGCTGGTCTACAGACTGACAGATGATGGCATGCAGTTGTCAGTGCAGTTGTTCATGTACAGGGAGCTTTCTATGAATGAGTTGCAACCCCAAAAGGCTTAAAATTTATCAGGCACAGACCCATGTTTTTACCCCTCGGCCATTTTTGGCCATGGGGTATTGTCATCATCTTGTACGTCCGTCTGTCCGTACGTCCGTTCGTGAGCGAGATAGCCGGAAAACTGTTTCGCTGATGAATTCCAAATTTGGTATGCTTATTTGCCTAGTCAAGGACCTGATTGGTACCTTAGCAGCCATCTTTAATTTCATGCAAAATGGATAATGATCCATATCTCGGAAACCATTCAACTGTTCAATGCGAAATTTGATATACATCATCGATACATCAAGCAACTTTCAACGAATTACCAAACAGGCTTTTCTGATTAGCTGGGAACCCTGGATGCCATCTTTAATTCATGCGAAATCGATAATGATAGCATACATATCTCGGTTACCATTCAATTGTTTTATATGAAGGTAGGTACATGTACATGTATGTATCATCAATACATCCAGATACTTTGAATCGGGACCTGATTGACTGAAAACCTTTGGTGGCCATCTTTAATTTAGGCAAAATCATTAATGATCTATCTCTGATTCCGTTGGAGTGCTCAGTGGAAAATTTGGTATACATCATTGATGCATCAAGAGACTTACGATGAATGACAGATCTGGTTTCTCTGATTGGGCGGAAATCTTGGCGGCCATCTTTAATTTATTCAGAATCTTTAATGATGTTTATCTCTGATACCATTCAAATGTTCTATACGAAACTTGATTTACAGCATCGATGTATGAAGAGACTTGCATTAATGAATAACCACATTAGTTCCTCTGAGTGACGGAAAGGATGGGCAACCATCTTTAATTTATGTAAAATCATTAATGATCTCTATCTCTGACACTGTTCAAATGCTCAATGTAAAATTTGGTATATATTATCGATGCATCATCTCGGTTACTTCTACACGATGTGCCTAGGATACAGTACTATACTATACACATTTTTTTGTAATTCAGCATCACAGAAAACCACCATCGATTGCGTTTTCAATGGTAAAAGGGTTAGGAAAGAACTAAAAATATACTTCAATGCAGAGTGATTTTGATTGACACCAGAAATCGCTCAGAATGCTTCTTCGGCTATCTAGACCCCAGGAGCATCTGGGGCCTGGGCGGCCTCTGGATCCTCACCTAAAGTGCAATGATAGTGGCCGTACCACTTTGAATTTGTTTCCGACTCCCCTGTATTAACAGAGAGTGTCAACATACTGTTCCAGCTGTCTCCCGTTCAGTGATTGGTCATTCGACCCCGCCATTTTAAACTAATACGAGCATTTTCATTGGATCACTATTAGATAAGACCCACCCCAATCTTCATACACAACCACGTGACTGTCTCAGTTGGCTGATGACATAGCGCGGCCTCGTTTTTGAATCTGCCGTCTAACTGGGAAAATGTTGTTGTTGCTGCATCAGCCGATCATTAGCCCCCTGTAGAAGATACTATAGGCTAATACATGTAGGCTACCATGCCATGAGATGATGCTTGGGATTGCATTTCGCTCACTTGCACCTACAGGTGGCGACAACTGGTGGCAATTTAAAATTTGGTTTCCGGGCAACAGGTTGATGCCTTCAGCTTCTCGTCAAATTTGGTTTGCAGATAATGCCTTGAGATGTCACTTGGGGATGCTTCTCGGTGCTTCACTGCATGGAAACTATATCACAGATGCAATCAACTTTCAGTCAATCGTTCTGAGTTGATCTTAAAACTTGGGAAGGCAGAAAGACCCTTCCACATCCAACGCCTATGAAGCAGCAGTTGCCTCCCTCATGTATATCCCCTAAGACCAACAATGCTAAAAAATATTGCTGCCATTTCGGCGGGGGACCTAGCATCCTCTGGCTGCTTGTTAAGTTGGCACCGGACCTGAGAACAGGGGACAGAAATTTAGTGGAAATCGTCCTTACAGCTAGGGGTCGAATTTGACCATTTTTCGACTTTTGAAGTTTTCAATTTGCGGAAAATGAAGTAATCGCGGAGGGAATATTCGAGATTCAATTTTCTATAACTTATCAATGCTGTATAATATAATATGAAAATATATACATATGAATGATTTGGGTTGAAGATTTTACGACAATTGGTTGCCGAAAAACAATTCGATGGTCTATTCCCTACCGAATAGAAGAATCTCTGGAGGAAACGCTATGACCCCATAAGCGACAGAGCGATAAAAGTATATTATGTATTAAGATTGGACACATTCTGGTGCATTTTGACTTTAATTTTCGAGCTGTAGTTTTCGAAGTGAAACCCATTTACTATCAGCTAATAGTGTGCCGTGTACAATTTAAAAAAATATGTTGATTTTAAATGGTATGAGCTGATGCACTTTGACGGAATGGCTTTGGCTCAAAAGAACTCTGGACTGTAACCTGGCCTGCCATAGCCAGGACCGTTTCTGGATCTAGGTGTAATACGGTCGATTGTTGGTTTGAAAGGACTTTACTGGACTGAGACTGCTCCACCATCAAACTTGGGTCCACTTGCATATCCCTCCAAAGGAGTTTTTGAAATTTTCAGATACAACAGACTACATTTAGTCGCATGTGCTTGGTGTAAACTTTTACTCTAGCGAAAGTCGGTCAACCAAGAGAGACAGCGATTACAATCGTTCACCAGTGAAGCACGGAGTAGTAATGGGGAAATATCGTGATGATAACCAGAGAGGTAGTGTTTGGAATGCCACACACTAATTCGGGTCATTGTTTTCACTGTCCAAGGAAGATACCATTGTACCTTTCTGATACTTTCTCGATACATCAGAAACTCACCCAAATCTCAGAATTATCAGTTTCTCAAATTGAAGGACACCACGAACATCATACTTGAGCACTTCAATAGGGAGATTGGGGCACAGTGGGACATATGGGGCACAGTGGGATAAGCCGTCAGGCTCCTTTGTTAAGTACAGGAAGCACATTACAATATTTTATCAGTGGAAAGCTGCTACCCTAATACAACAACTATATCGATTACAAATAAAAAAATATCATTGAAAAAAAAAAAAAAAAAAATGAGGGTAACATTCTTTTTTTGAGCAGTCCAAGTAAATTTTTAGGACTGAGGCTGATATTTTGTTATACCAAGTTTTCAGCAGTACTTCATTGCTGTTTTGTTACAACTGAGAGATGATGGACAAAGGTAAAGTTTAAATTATATCGATTTATTATCTCAGATGTATGTATTAGTTTTTTTCATCAAACGGAAAATATCATGCACCCGAGGCGGACAATTTTGCTGGGACACACAGGGACAATAGTAATCAAATGGTGAAATGTACTTCCATCCTAAAATGCCCTGCATTATTTTGTTTTGGAGGTGGTAGTAATTGCTAATCGTATCAGAGTTGATGAGTTTTACTGTCACTTTCAAAGTTAAATGCTTTCGTTGGAATGAGAATCACACAAACTATGTTAGTAGTATATAAAAACCCGATAAAGTAGCTTTTTGGCGGGTTATTGTGGGTTATAGTATAGGAAGCGGCCATTCACGGCCTTTGACCTCTGAGGCCGTCAAGGCCGCTATAGTTCCAACAGCTGGCGCCACCAGGGTGACCTTTGACTTCGAATTCCTCCGCGGTCTGGCGGTGATGCGGTCTGCTTCCGCGGGCAGAAAGTAGTCCCTAGACTTCAAATACGCTGCATGGACCGATTGGGTCGAGTGAGGTGTCAAAGTGAAGCTCTCCTCCAGGGCTATACAGTCATGGGTGGGTGTGTGTTTTCACAGAAAAAAATAAATAAAAAGCGGAACACGGGCTTTACTCCTACAATAGGGGCCTGTATTATACAATATACGGGGAAAAATGCCTGTATGGGGTATGGTGGGTGGTCATTTTTTTTTGGATTTTACTATGGGTTGTTTGGTCCTGTTTTTCACGTCTAGTCACGAAAAACACGATGGGAAAGGTCTCGAAGGTAAGCGGTGAAATTTTTTGAAAAGTTCAAGGAGGTCTGTATATAGGCCTATACTGGCTCAGGGGGATAGGTCCATACTGGGAAATTCACACGATATTCACACGCAATGTTCATTGCGATATGGGTTGTTGGTCTTGTTTTTCACGCCTCACCATGTAGAACACGATGGGAGTGGTCTCGAAGTTAAGCGGTGAAATTTTTCGAAAAGTACCGGGTAGGTCTGTATATAGGCCCATACTGGCTATGGGGGATAGGTCCATACTGGAAAATTACAACACATATAAGGGAGACACGATGGGAGGGGTTTCGAAGTTATGCGGTGAAATTTGTTTGAAAAGTCCAGGTACCGGGTAGGTCTGTATATAGGCCCATAGGCCTACTGGCTCAGTGCATAGGTCCATACTGGGTGGACGTTTTGGGGTCTAGGTGAGCCTCTCGTGGTCCAATGGTGTCGTATGAGGTCTTATTTGGAAGCCCTCGTGGAGGAGCACCCGACTGGACCGTTTTCAATATTCTGAGCATGCGCAATCTGGCCGTAGTATAGAAATCAGGCATTTGGGGGCGTGGGGGTGTATTTGAGGGTAGAGGTGGACCACTATTGGTCCAAATGGGTCGTGGGAGGTGTCAAAGTGAAGCTTCTGTGGGGTAGAGTCAGAATGGCGTGTTTTTATTGCAAGCGCATGCGCAGTTGGGTGTAGTAAGTAAAGTGGTCATTTTGGGGGGTGCATGGGGGTGTGTTTGGATAGCGATGGACCACTATTGGGCCGAATGTGTCGTGGGAAGGGTCATCTTGTAGCTCTCGGGGACATTTGAAGGATGTTCCATCTGTGTGACGTCATCGATGACGCCATCAGTAGGAGTATTAGCCAAAGTGGGCATTTTGGGGGTGTGAAGGAAGGTGTTTTGGAGTAGAAATGGACCATCCTTGGTCCGAATGCGTCGTGTGAAGTGGCATCTTGTAGCAACGCCCGCCAACGCCAAGCTCAACGCTTCAACGCCCTGGTGAATTAGCCAAAAAGCTCTGATTTTCATGGAATTCACCATTACATCGAAATGCAGTGACGCGCGTCAACGCCCGTCGTTACGCCTTAACGCCCTCGCATAGCGCCTTGGCGCCATGATATACACAGATGAGAGAAAAACAACAACAAAAAAGATGACAGAAGAGAGAACAACAACAACAACATGTTTTTTTTTCATATGGTTTATTCTCTCCAATGTTACATCATACCCACGCTGGGGAAGCCGCGTTGGGTATGCGCGTGTGTGTGTGCGTGGGTGAGTGTGAGTGAGCGAGTGAGTGGGTGAGTGAGTGAGTGAGTGTGTGAGGCGTGCACAACGCCCGTGAGGCGTCACCAACGTCCGTCTTAACGCATGGACGCACTAACGACGGTGATTGAATGAGCGAGTGAGTGAGTGAGAAAGGGAGTGAGTGAGTGAGTGTGTGAGTGAGTGAGTGAATGAGTGTGTGAGCGAGTGAGTGAGGCGTGCCCAACGCCCGACTTAACGCATGGACGCACTAGCGATGGTGAGTGAGTGAGAGTGAGTGACTGAGGGAGAGGTCGTATTAGGTCGTTTAGGAGTAGTAGCCAAAGTGGCCATTTTTGGCGTGTGAATGAAGGTGTTTGGGGCAGAAATGGATCATCCTTGGTCCGAATGCGTCGTGTGAGATGTCAAAGCAAAGCAGTTTACAATTCACTTATGCTATTGTCCGTGTATTCAGAAGTTCATTGTTCTGATCTCAGAATGATGAGGGACACGAGTTAATGCCTATATGTACAGACACCACCACACATCACTATTACCACCACCACACACCAGTTCTACCACCACTACAACCAGTTCTACCACTACCTCGCACCACCACCACCACCGTCATTACCATCACCAACACCACACACCACCACCCCCACCATCACCACACACCACTATTACCACCACCACACACCAGTTCCACCACCACCACCACACATTATCACCACCACCACCACACACCACCACCACCGCACACCACCACCACCACCACCACCATCACCACCACCACCACACACCAGTTCTACCACCACCAACACACACTACCACACACCACCATCACCACTACCACCACCACCACCACCACCACACCCCTACACCACCACCACCACCACCACCACCACCGGGCGTTGACGCCCGTCAACGCCCGGTGGTGGTGGTAGCTCCCGTGGGACGGAGCTCTTGGATGGGAGCCCTTGGAGCTCGGAGCGCGTACCCGTGGTGCACACTTCCGGTGCCGGTCACGTGACCGGAATTGACCTTTGACCCCTGCGCATCATTAGTGAGTGAGTGAATGAGTGAGTGAGTGAGCAACGTCCGCAACGCCCATCTTAACGCATGGACGCACTTGCAACGGTGAGTGAGTGAGTGAATGAGTCTTCCGATTCCGGTCACGTGACAGTAAACACCGAAAAACCCGGATGTAAGATGAGGACCCGGATGTAAATCCACATTACCCACGGAAGTGACCTTTTACCCTGCGCTACTCGGAAGTGAAGTCATCGTACGCAGGCGCACACACACACATACCTGGTGCACCCGCACCCTGGTGTACCCTATGCTCTACGGGCTACAGGGTACATGGTGCACCAGGTATGTGTGCGTGTGCGCCTGCGTACGATGACGTCACTTCCGATTAGCGCTGGTTCAAAGGTCACTTCCGTGGGTACTGTGGTCTTACATCCGGGTCCTCATCTTACATCCGGGTTTTTCCATGTTTACTGTCACGTGACCGGAACCGGAAGACTCACTCACTCACTCACTCACTCACTAATGATGCGCAGAGGTCAATGGTTACTTCCGGTCACGTGACCGGAACCGGAAGTGTGCACCACGGGTACGCGCTCCGAGCTCCAAGAGCTCCCATCCAAGAGCTCCGCCCCACGTAATAGTGGTGTGTGGTGGTGGTGGTGGTGGTGGTGGTGGTGGTGTGTGGTAGTGTGTGGTGGTGGTGGTAGAACTGGTGTGTGGTGGTGGTGGTGGTAGAACTGGTGTGTGGTGGTGCTAATAGTGGTGTGTGGTGATGGTGGTGGTGGTGGTGGTGTGTGGTGTGGTGGTGGTGAGGTTGGCGGTGGTGGTGTGTGGTAGTGGTAGGACTGGTGTGCAGTGGTGGTAGAACTGGTGTGTGGCGGTGGTAATAGTGGTGTGTGGTGGTGTCTGTACATATAGGCATTAACTCGTGTCCCTCATCATTCTGAGATCAGAACAATAAACTTCTGAATACACGGGCAATAGCATAAGTGAATTGTAAACTGCTTTGCTTTGACACCTCACACGACGCATTCGGATCAAGGATGGTCCATTTCTACACCAAACACCTTCCTTCACACGCCCAAAATGGCCACTTTGGCTACTACTCGTAAACGACCTAATATGATCACCCACTCACTCACTCTCACTCACTCACCATCGTTAGTGCGTCCATGCGTTAAGACGGACGTTGGGGACGCCTCACTCACTCACTCACTCACTCACTCACTCACTCACTCACTCACTCACTCACTCACTCACTCACTCACTCACTCACTCACTCACTCTCTCACTCACTCACTCACTCACTCACTCACTCTCGCTCCTTCACTTACTCACTCACTCACTCACTCACTCACTCACTCACTCACTCACTCACTCACTCACTCACTCACTCACACACACACACGCGCGCATACAGTCACTCACTCAGCCTCTGATTGTACAAGAGTCTTCTTGAATTGTAAACATACCCAACGCGGCTTCCCCAGCGTGGGTATTATGTAACATTGGAGAGAATAAACCATATGAAAAAAACATGTTGTTGTTGTTGTTGTTCTCTCTTGTCATCTTTGTTGTTGTTGTTTTTCTCTCATCTGTGTATATCATGGCGTCAAGGCGTTATGCGAGGGCGTTAAAGCATAACGACGGGCGTTGACGGGCGTCACTGCATTTCGATGTATTGATGGCAATTCCATGAAAATCAGAGCTTTTGGGCTAATTCACCAGGGCGTTGAAGCGTTGAGCTTGGCGTTGGCGGGCGTTGCTACAAGATGCCACTTCACACGACGCATTCTGACCAAGGATGGTCCATCTATACACCAAATACCTTTCTTCACCGCCCCAAAATGTCCACTTTGGCTACTACTCCTACTGTTGACGTCAGCAATGACGTCACAGATGACGCGAACATCCCTTAAATCGGGATGTATATTCCGAGAGCTACAAAATGACACCTCCCACGACACATTCGCACCAATATTGGTCCATTTCTATCCCAAATACCTTCCTTCACTTACCCAAAATGCTCACTTTCGCTACGACTCGTACTGATGACGTCACAGATGATGTGGGTTGCCCTCAAATCGGGGTCTACACCCGGAGAGCTACAAAATGATACCTCCCACGACACACCAATATTGGTCCATCTCTACCCCAAACACACTCCCATGCACCCCCAAAATAACCGCTTTACTTACTACACCCAAATGCGCATGCGCAGATTGACGCGACTTGCAATAAAAAACACGTCATTCTGACTCTACCCCACAAAAGCTTCACTTTGATACCTCCCACGGCCCATTTGGACCAATAGTGGTCCATCTCTACCCCAAACACACCCCCATGCACCCCCAAAATAACCGCTTTATTTACTACACCCAACTGCGCATGCGCAGATTGACGCGACTTGCAATAAAAAACACGTTATTCTGACTCTACCCGACAAAAGCTTCACTTTGATACCTCCCACGGCCCATTTGGACCAATAGTGGTCCATCTCTACCCCAAACACACCCCCATGCACCCCCCAAAATGCCTGCTTTCTATACTACGGCCAGATTGCTCATGTGCGGAATATTGGAAACGGTCCAGTCGGGTGCTCCTTCACGAGGGCTTCAAAATAAGACCCCATACGACATCATGGGACCACTAGAGGATCACCTAGACCCCAAAACGTCCACCCAGTATGGACCTATGCACTGAGCCAGTAGGCCTATAGGCCCATATACAGACCTACCCGGTACCTGGACTTTTAAAAACAAAATTCACCGCTTAACTTCGTGACTCCTCCCATCGTGTTTTTCCTGGCGAGACGTGAAAAGCAAGACCAAACAACCCATATCACAATGAACATGTGTGAATTTCCCAGTATGGACCTATCCCCCATAACCAGTATGGGCCTATATACAGACCTACCCGGTACTTTTCGAAAATTTCACCGCTTAACTTCGAGACCCCTCCCATCGTGTTCTACAAAGTAAGACGTGAAAAACAAGACCAAACAACCCATATCGCAATGAACATGTGTGAATTTCCCAGTATGGACCTATCCCCCTGAGCCAGTATAGGCCTATATACAGACCTCCGTGAACTTTTCAAAAAAACCCAAGACCAAACAACCCATAGTAAAATAAAAAAAAAAAAAAAAAATGACCACCCACCATCCCCCATACAGGCATTTTCCCCATAAATTGTATAATACAGGCCCGTATTGTAGGTGTTCCGCTATTTTTTTTTTTTTTTTTTTTAAATTTTCATTTTTTTTCTATAAAAACATACACCCACACATGACTGTATAGCACTGGAGGAGAGCTTCACTTTAACACCTCACTCGACCCAATCAGTCCATGCAGCGTATTTGAAGTCTGGGAACTACTTTCTGTCCGTGGAAGCATACCGTATCACCGCCAGACCGCGGAGGAATTCGAAGTCAGAGGTCACCCTGGTGGCGCCAGCTGTTGGAACTATAGCGGCCTTGACGGCCTCAGAGGTCAAAGGCCGTGAATGGCCGCTTCCTATACTATAACCCACAATAACGCCACCTGGCGGATGCAAGAGTTACCTCCCCAGGCAAAATGCTACTTTAGCGGGTTTTATATACTACTTATGTTTTTCCACAAGTTTGGCCCCGGGGAAATATTTTACGTAAACAGGGGTCTAGATAGCAACTATAACTTAACCATCGCTGTTGAATCTTCTGAACTCTTATGAAACACATTAGTAATTTTTTTTATATAGAATGAAGTTTGATTATTGTTTCATCGCATCCCAGTATACCCTGTAGTGGGGCAACTGAGACACACTTTTATTCGTTTTTCAAAAGAATTCTGGAGAAAAGTATAACAGATAGTTCAGAATTTTTTTGTTTGACTTTGTCATACTGAATAGAAGATATAACGCGAGTATGGAAGGCTACACCACAGGAAAATAATAACGGAGATGTTTACAAAAAGGTGAAAAATGTCCCAGTGAACAGCAATCACTCCTACTTTATCATATTTTTGATGTGCAAGCTTTCTTGGCTTTCCGGTAGCTCAGTGATGGTACTGGTAGGTAACGACTGGGCATCATGGAGAACAGCGGTGCGAGGAGAGTTGACCACATCTATGAAAACCACACTTTCCCTCTGAATCAGTTTCGCTGAAACTAAGGAATCCTTGTTATGTTTTATACGTGCATATTACACCCAGCCAAATATTTTACGCAATACGGTTCACAAAACCTCCCCACCATGTCATATAAGTATAATAAATCTCTAGTCACCAAAATATCCAAGCCTTCTAATGTTGTCAAGGGGTTTGACAGGAAATTATACACGTCTGGAGGCTTCAGTTGTGATTGTAAATCTTCGAACTCTATCGACATACGAAGTGATGAAGACCCAAAACACTCCTGATGAAGGGACTTAAATATAGAAAGCCGAGAAGGATAAACATGAAGGTCAGCCGGTAGATAGTCCTAACTGCCCTGACTGATTAGTCCGAGCATCTGCTTTCGTTCTGTCGCTTAAGTTTTTCAGTTTCGTTTAACATTTGGTCTTCAAAGGTTTGTTGTTCAGATCGTTACTTGTGTCTATGTCGGACAATAACCCATTTTTCAAACAAAGTAATTTCCCTTCGTTGGTAGATAGTACCCTTGTCATAGGTCAGTCATATTTGCCATGAAAACGTCCTTAAACTTGATCTGAAATGTTCTGGTTGTTTTACCGGAAATACCGGAAATTTTACCTCGTTACTGCATCTCGTTGGCGCCAACGGTTGTGTTTTTGAAGAAAAAAAGAACATTGTGTTTTTCGAAAGCTCAAGCGCATTTACACCCGTGAAATCAAATGTCTTCATACGTTTCCTAATTTTAATATTGGCAAGTTCAAAAGCAAATTTGGAAGATATCCGTAAAGAAAATATATCAGGCATAACCAGAACAAGGGCGCAGTGGGTAGGAATGGATGGAAAAACAGGTAAATGTTTCCCACGCCAACTACATATTTAAGGTTATAGCGAAATTTATATTATATGATGGAGAAGAAGAATTTGACAACCGACAAAACCTAAATGAAAAAAAACAACAACTATATTATGAGAATTATTTACCATCAAACAGCAGATTGAGTGCTTTGCGCGGAGGATTATTTTATCATTAAATGACATAATCACGTAAAATGAAGTGCGTAGCCCTGAAATTGGAGTGATATGCAAGAGGTGGCAAAAATTGACGTCTGGCAACTAAAGAGCAACCATATGGCTCTACAGAAAAGCTTCCCTCGGCACATCAAATTCAAACCAGACAAGCAGCCAGAGGATGCTAGGTCCCCCGCCAAAATGGCAGCAATATTTATAAGCGCTGTCGGTTTCAGAAGATATTCATGAGGATGGCAACAGCTACTTCACAGGCGTAAGAAGCAGAGGGGTCTTTCCACCTTCCCAGGTTTTCAGATCAACTCCGAATGGCTGACTGAATGTTGATTGCTACTGTAATATATTTTCTTTACCATGTAGCATGAAAATTATGTAACCGAAATGCAATGCCAAGAGACAACTCATGGCATATTATCTGCAAACTAAATTTGACAAGAATATGAAGGCATCCTCAACCTATTGCCCAGAAACCAAATTTAGACTTTGCCACAAGGAGTCACCACCTGTAGGTGCAAGCAGGCAAAACACAATCCCAAATGACATCTCATGTCATGGTATCGGCATATGAACTTTGAGACTCTGAAGAGGGGTCCTCAAGTTATTGCCGGTAATAGATGCCCACCGGTGTTCATGTTATTTCAATGTATTTGGGGCGGGTCACATATGAATACAAAATTTGAGAATAATCTGATGAGCAGTTGCCAAATTATTGCCCGGAAACAAATTTTTCCACCAGGAGACGCCACCTGTAGGCAGAAGCGGGAAAAATACAATCCCAAGGAACATGGTATTGTGGGGACATCTGTATACCAAATTTGAGAAGAATCCGATGAGGGTCCTCAAGTTATTGCCCAGAAACCAAATTTAGATTTTGACACCAGGTGACGCCACCTCTAGGCGCAAGTCAGTGAAATGCATTATCAAGCGACATCTTATGTCACGGTACATTCATACAAAATTTGAGAAGAATCTGATGGTCAGTTCTCAAGTTATCTGATGGTCAGTTCTCAAGTTATTACCCGGAAACGAATTTGTAATGTTGCCACCAGGTGGCGCCACCTGTGAGAATCCGATGAGGGTCCTCAAGTTATTGCCCAGAAACCAAATTTAGATTTTGACACCAGGTGACGCCACCTCTAGGCGCAAGTCAGTGAAATGCATTATCAAGCGACATCTTATGTCACGGTACATTCATACAAAATTTGAGAAGAATCTGATGGTCAGTTCTCAAGTTATTACCCGGAAACGAATTTGTAATGTTGCCACCAGGTGGCGCCACCTGTGACTGCAAGTGAGCGAAAGGCAATCCCAAGCAACAGCTCCTGACATGATACATGCATGCCAAATTTGAGAAGAATCCGATGAGCCGCAACGTTTCTCATGTTACCCAGAAAGGTACATATGTAGGATATTTCAAAGAAATTCGACCAAGTGTTCCTAAGTTATCACTTGCAGCATGGAATAATGGAATGAACTCTAGTGGCGCCACCTCCGGTTGGATTTTGCTGAAACGCATCACCAACCGTGTTTTGTCGCAGGGAATGCATAAATTACCAAATTTCGAAGAAATCCGACAAATTGTTCGAAAGTTATCGCTCGCGAAGGATTTGAACAAACATGAACGGACATGCATTAAAGATTGGAACAAGACCCAGTGGCGCCATCTACAGGCGGATCTTGCCGAAACGTAATACCAGCGATGTCTTGTCGCAAAGAATGCAGATGCCAAATTTCGGAGGCATCCGACAAAGCATTTAGGAGTTATCGCTTACGCAGTATTTGCACGGACATGCACTAAATATTGGAACAAGACCCAGTGGCGCCACCTACAGGCGGATCTTGCTGAAACGTAATACCAACAGACGTCTTGTCGCAAAGAATGCAGATGCCAAATTTCGGAGGAATCCGACAAAGCATTTAGGAGTTATCGCTTATGAAGCATTTGCACGAACATCCACGGACATGCACTAAAGATTGGAACAAGACCCAGTGGCACCACCTACAGGCGGATCTTGCTGAAACGTAATACCAACAGACGTCTTGTCGCAAAGAATGCAGATGCCAAATTTCGGAGGAATCCGACAAAGCATTTAGGAGTTATCGCTTATGAAGTATTTGCACGGACATGCACGGACATGCACTAAAGATTGGAACAAGACCCAGTGGCGCCACCTACAGGCGGATCTTGCTGAAACGCAATACCAAGAGACGTCTTGTCGCAAAGAATGCAGATGCCAAATTTCGGAGGAATCCGACAAAGCATTTAGAAATTATTGCTTACGAAGTATTTGCACGGACATGTCCGTGCATGCACGGACACATAGAAGCAAGACCCCAGTGGCGCCACCTACAGGCGGATCTTGCTGAAACGTAATACCAAGAGACGTCTTGTCGCAAAGAATGCAGATGCCAAATTTCGGATGAATCCGACAAAGCATTTAGAAGTTATTGCTTACGAAGTATTTGCACGGACATGTCCGTGCATGCACGGACAAATAGAAGCAAGACCCCAGTGGCGCCACCTACAGGCGGATCTTGCTGAAACGTAATACCAAGAGACGTCTTGTCGCAAAGAATGCAGATGCCAAATTTCGGATGAATCCGACAAAGCATTTAGAAGTTATTGCTTACGAAGTATTTGCACGGACATGTCCGTGCATGCACGGACACATAGAAGCAAGAACCATTTTAAAGTCCCCGGCCGCGTTGCGGCGGGGGACAAAAAGACGGTGGAATCTCGGACGTAGCCTTAGCATCTCAGCCGCGCTTTTATTACAACTGTTCATGTGGAGACTATGAAGTATCCACACAGCCCCGAGAGCCGGCTTAAACGGAATTAGATACGCTAGCTCGGAATCTGTGATGACAGATCAGCTCAAAGCAATAACTCACCTCATGTTAATGGATGAGTATCGAGGACTTCTGATGGAGTAAACCTGATAAATGCAAGAATACCAAGAAAAACTAACCTGTGATACCCAAATGGAAAATCAAAACTTATGAGAAAAAAGATATGTTCTTGCATTGTTCTGCAAAAAAAAAAAATCAAAAAAATCATAAAAATATTTCTGCTGGCTACTGAGATGTTGAGCTTCGGAGAATACTGGTTCCAGTATAAATATAGTATGCAATTGAGGTTTGATGATGTCACGCAGTGAACTAGAGATAGATTTTGTTATAAGATACATATGATTCTGATTCTTTTGCATTTCATTAATATTGTTCTTTTAGTTTCAGAAATATGTTACTATAGCAACAAGTAACGAAGTACTTTATCTCAGGAACTTAAATACTTGAAGTGTTTTTGTTTATGAATATGAATATCACAGAGCGTTTCTGAATATAATTAGTTACACGGTTTATCACTGCCCCAATACAGAAATATATGGGGCTAGTAAAATTTATATTGGGCGAACGGTGTAACGAATTTATCCCGCTGAAGACCATTTCTGAACACGCTAAAGTCCTAGGCAATTTCTGCCAGGAAGAATTTCTTGTGAACAGCTTTGGCCCTTTGTTGTTGTTGCTCACGTTAAAAAAAACTGTATGCGAAGTATGGAAAATAATCGGGCGACCATGTGACCGTGATCGCTTGTTTTTATTGGACGATTTTGTAAATAATTCAGGTGTCATCACCCGCAAATTTTCAAAATATACCCTTAGTAACTGGTTAATATGGCAACCATAGTCCTAAATTAGTCCTAGATGTTTTTTCCAAAAGCAAAATCATATAGTTTTCATAATGCTATAATTATTCAATGTTATAATGAAAATGATTAAACTTCTAGATCTGTGAATTACAAGCGTCTGATCCGTCATTCATAATTCAGCCGTCGTCCATTAGAGAATATCCGCGTCCATAATCCAAAGACCTTTTCCATATTCCATATAACAGTATTAGCACCAAATTCAAAAAGACAATCATAGTATACATAAACATAGGCTTGTTTCCTGCAAGAGAGAAGCGGTCAACAGTTTTCAATGATGCCGGCAAGACATCATGATGTTCAAAAAAAGAACATATCCGTATCGCTGATCAGTATTCTTAATCCATAATATTCGTTGTAAAGTCGTCATCTAAAGAATGATGCATCTCAGTCACGCTTTGATTGTACTAGCGTAAATTTAGTTCATTATTGGGAGCTCACTTGCTGACATCACAAAATCTCGTTGGCATAAGTTCTCCGAATATCAGATTTATACTTCAAACACGAATATTTCTGCAACCGTTTGGAGTGTTTACATGCGGTACGCAGCATCTTACTCAGCAAAGTGAGTATTTTCTTCTCTCAAAAGTGAACCTAGAACATTTGGGTCCAGATTTAAAAGGGAATTATCTAAAACGCAAAACAAGGAGAGCTAATATGTGTACACATACCCGACAAACTAGAAGAGCATTTGAAAAATAGCCCTTTTAAACGTACATATAAGGTAACATCATGTTGCATTTGGTGAGTGAGTGAGTGAATTGGGTTTAACTCACTCACTCACTCACTCACTCACTCACTCACTCACTCAATGCAACATGATGTCACCTTATATATACATGTTGCATTGGAAACGAGTGACATAAAATCCAAAATAAGCTTATTGAAGAGGACAAGTAGATCTAGTTTTCCTAGGTATTCTTGCATCTATCATGCTTCCCCATGTTAAGGCGTTTACTCCATCAGACGCCCATGGTGCTCATCCATTAACATCAGATGAGTTGTTTCAGCTGATCTGTCATCACAGCTTTCGAGCTAGCGTATCTAATTCCGATTAAGCCGGTGCTATGGGCCGTGTGGATTCTCCATAGTCTCAACATGAACCCCCGCAATCGGGTCTGAATGTCTGGTGTCGACGATTTTTTTTATTGTAGGGTCATATGGTTGCTTTTTAGTCGCCAGGCGTCGTCAATTTTCCTACCTCTTGCATATCGCTCCAGTTTATTACCTGCATATGGTAGGATTCTGCTGGTGAACTGTTAGTCCCCGCCACCCGCCTTCTGTACATGCCACTGGACAAATATATGTAGGTTTATTGTTTCGATGGGAAATTTAAGCCGTACGACGTCGGATTTTACAGGATAGTTTCCTAGGTATTCCTGCATCTACCAGGTTTCCCCATGTTAAGGCGTTTACTCCATCAGACGTTCATGATGCTCATCCATTAACATCAGATGAGTTGTTTGAGCTGATCTGTCATCAGAGCTCCCGATCTAGCGCATCTAATTCCGCTTAAGCCGGTGCTAGGGGCCGTGTGGATACTTTATAGTCTCCACATGAACAGCAGCAATAAAAGCGCGGCTGAGATACTAAGGCTACGTCCGAGATTACTCGGTATTATCGGGTCTAAATGTTGGGTGTCGAAGAATTCTTTCCTGTAGGGTCATATGGTTGCTTTTTAGTCGCCAGACGTCGTCATTTTTCCCACCTCTTGCATATCGCTCCAATTTGGTAGGATTCTGGTGGTGGACTGTTAGTCCCCGAGGCCCGCCCCCTGTACATGCCACTCGACAAATATATGTAGGTTTATTGTTTCGGTAGGAAATTTGAGCCGTACGACGTCGGATTTTACAGGTTAGTTTTCCTAGGTATTCTTGCATCTACCAGGTTTCCCCATGTTAAGGCGTTTACTCCATCAGACGTTCATGGTGCTCATCCATTAACATCAGATGAGTTGTCTGAGCTGATCTGTCTTCACAGCTCCCGAGCTAGCGTATCTAATTCCGCTTAAGCCGGTGCTAGGGGCTGTGTGGATACTTCATAGTCTCCACATGAACAGCAGCAATAAAAGCGCGGCTGAGATACTAAGTCTACGTCCGAGATTAATCGGTATCATCGGGTCTGAATGTTGGGTATCGAAGATTTCTTTCCTGTAGGGTGATATGGTTGCTTTTTAGTCACCAGACGTCGTCAATTTTCCCACCTCTTGCATATCGCTCCAATTTGGTAGGATTCTGGTGGTGGACTGTTAGTCCCCGAGGCCCGCCCCCTGTACATGCCACTCGACAAATATATGTAGGTTTATTGTTTCGGTAGGAAATTTGAGCCGTACGACGTCGGATTTTACAGGTTAGTTTTCCTAGGTATTCTTGCATCTACCAGGTTTCCCCATGTTAAGGCGTTTACTCCATCAGACGTTCATGGTGCTCATCCATTAACATCAGATGAGTTGTCTGAGCTGATCTGTCTTCACAGCTCCCGAGCTAGCGTATCTAATTCCGCTTAAGCCGGTGCTAGGGGCTGTGTGGATACTTCATAGTCTCCACATGAACAGCAGCAATAAAAGCGCGGCTGAGATACTAAGTCTACGTCCGAGATTAATCGGTATCATCGGGTCTGAATGTTGGGTGTCGAAGATTTCTTTCCTGTAGGGTGATATGGTTGCTTTTTAGTCGCCAGACGTCGTCAATTTTCCCACCTCTTGCATAACGTTCCAATTTATGTTCTCTATAAATCTAATTAAGATTATACCCTATCTGCTCCTCTGTTTGAATAACTGGCCTGTGGGATCTAACAGGCTAGCACTAACGCGAGTATTGACCAATCCCAAGAACTCTTCATACTGCTTTGAAGGGAACATAATGGCAGGGGATTTTTCGTTGGCTCAGCCGAACCAGGCGCCTCGCTCTCGCGGTATCTCCTGATGTTGCTGCTCTCCCGCCAGACTGGTACCATAAATCGGGTAGAAATGTAGACTGGTCCTTGGCATAAACCTTGGGTTCAAGCGGATACCTAGCCATATCCCCCTCTACGTCTGCAGATAAAGTAGTTAAAATGCGGCCGTGATGTCATAAGACTATTAAATATTCATGACATGGGCGCTCTGAACACCAAATTCAATTGAAATCAGTATATGGGATATTAATTTATTAAGACTGGTTCTCTGTAGGAATAACTGGTTCTTATAGATTTCGAACAATCTCTCGATTCTGTGCCCTGGACATTTATTGACGAAGCCTTAAAAACAAAACAAAATTGAAATGTTCATCAGGCATTTGATTCAGTCATTTTACTTTGATATATGTAATTGTGTATTCCAGAACAATAGTGTGTCTGTTTAAACCGTTATGGGAAATCCTGGGTTAATTTTCAGCCAATCAGAGAGCTTCTGATTTGATGAATATTGATGAATGTTAAAAATATACGATATGGCGTATGATACTGCATATGATAATGTATATGATTATTGCTTTATAAATAACGATACGCGACGATATAAAATTGTTAGTTAAAATGGTAGATATAATTAAATAGTTTTTTTTTTAAATTGATAATTCCGCTTTTTCGAGGTTGTAAGTTTTGGACGAAAGAAATCGAGGTGCGTATGCGTGTTGGGGAATGTAGAAACTTGTACTGATGAAAGTCGATACATCCTACCCTTTCCGGAAATGATCTGATCTCACCCTGAATAACTGCAGCTCTGCCGCCCATGACCGACTCAATTGTAAAAACACCAGTCGCTTGATTAGACGTTCGGCGGCATGGGTCATTTGGCGAGGAAAAACACATGTGTTTTCTTGATGTCGCTTAACAGGGGGGAGAACTGTAGCCTTTTGGGACAGCCCCATATAGGTCCGTGTAACCTTGCACAATTCAATTTTCGTTTTTTGTTTTTGTGTTCTCAAAATCAAAAATTGAAAATTTACCGTCAATTTTCAATTTTCGTTTTTTGTTTTTGTGTTCTCAAAATCAAAAATTGAAATTTGACCGTCAATTTTCAATTTTCGTTTTTTGTTTTTGGTTTCTCAAAATCAAAAATTGAAAATTGACCGTCAATTTTCAATTTTCGTTTTTTGTTTTTGTGTTCTGAAAATCAAAAATTGAAATTTGACCGTCAATTTTCAATTTTTGATTCTGGGATTACAAAAACAAAAAACGAAAATTGATATTTGACAGTCAATTTTCAATTTTCGTTTTTCGTTTTGTTTCACGCAAAAATGAAAATCAAATATTGAAAATTGCCTGGACTTGTCTGTTTTTCGTTTTTTGATTTTAACTTTGACGTATCTATGTTAAGTTCTCATGTGGACGGGTTATCATGTCACTTCCGGTACGACGAGTAGAATAGAAAACGCAAATCGTGTCGTATGAGAGGTGTGGAGCGTGAGAGGCATGTGGCCCACCAGGCCATCCTCGGGAGCCAGTGTATTGATCGATTTGTTAGGGTATCTATACATTGCCTTGGTTGCATGGTTGCACACGATAGTTCTGGGTAAAAAAAAGATCAAGGGGTATCCTCTAAATCAAACCAATTATTCAACAGGTTCAGCTAGCTCATTACTCCAATCCACTAGCTGGACGGTTTGAGATGTGACATCGCTGGCATAACTTTGATGTCAGGCTGAAATCGACATCGAGAGTCAAGGCAAAAACCGCCGGCTTGGGATACCGATATGCTAATTCAAAATAACCTCGGGGATGAAATGTTCGAGATTGAGGCAACGACTCAAGAACTCACTCGAATCACCAAAAATGTTCAAGTAAACCCTGTGCGGGGATAGCCTATAGTATTGGGCCCTTCTACGGAGGGCCAATGATAGGCTGATGCAGCAACAACAACATTTTCCCAGTTATACGCCAGATTTTGAAATCGAAAACGATGCCGCGCTATGTCATCGGTCAACTGAGACAGTCACGTGGTTGTGTATGAAGATTGGGGTGGCTCCTATAAATAGTGATCCAATGAAAATGCTCGTCTTAGTTTGAAATGGCGGAGTCGAATGACCAATCGCTGAAGGGGAGACAGCTGGAACAGTACACTATCACTGTCTGTTAATATCTTGAATTAACAGAGAGTACTGCAGTCTATGTGCGGGGATTCACGATTTACCTGGACTTGTGAAGATGCACCAGACAGGTCTGGATATGTGGCATCCCGCTGTTCTCAATGGTTATTGGCCTTGAGGCCTGAGCCAATCAGAACGCAGTCTTAGATTTTCTCATTTCTAAAAATAGATGTTTAGAGCGCTACAAAAGCGAACAGCATTCATGCAGACAACCGCTATTTGCTATTGATTTGAAATATAGTATTTATAAAGATACCAACAAAGATTTAATACCAATAAGAGTAAGTATGCGGCCCGTAAACCACCATTTCAAACAAGCACACAATCGCCACGTTTGATGTCAGACGTCTGAATGCTTCAACGCTTCAGGTCCAATCTTCATTCTCTATTTTTGGGACCTGGATCGTTGGAGCGTTCAGATGCTCGTCAACGTTCAGCGTCAAAAACGCTTCAACGCAAGTGTGGGTGTCAAACGCTTCAACGCATCGACGTGGGAAGTTTCCTTGGGGGTTATGATTAGGCATCTTCATTTTATCGAGCCAATTTCTACGTTCCCACTTCGAACCTGCCTTGATTCATCTGACCCCTTCAGTGTTCAAAATCCGAGGTGTAAATTTCACCTACTAACGACAGAAGAACCAATCAGAGCGTACATCGATTGCGAATGAAGTCACGTTGAGTGACATCATCCTCTATTAGCGGCGTCTTTCCTCCTAATAAGGTGCCCACTAATTAGGTCAGACAATCAATAACGCTCTTGTGCGACCCATTTCGAATTTCAAATGTTTTCGAGGTCATTGACGTCTCGTGTCTATTTATAAGTTATTTGAACATTGAAGGGGTCCAGATATATCAAGGGAAGTTCGAAGTGGGAACGTAGAAATTGGCTAGATAAAATGAAGATGTGATTAGGGTACCCACGTATTTATTATACTACCCTACTTTAATGAAACTCCCATGTGTATCAACCCCGTTGTTCTCCATATAATGCTTCACACCTGCTGCACGATTGCCTACTCGCTTATGCGCAGTTGGCCCATTATATTCTAGCTCGAATGCCTGGCTCCAGGGATCTATAGTGTAGTGAAATTCCCACATCTTGCCCCCTACTGTTTTTCCATATTATGCTCCACACCTGCCTAAACAATCCGATTTGCGCTTTCCATACTACTCCGCGAACCGAAAGTGACATCATAAGTCTTGCGCGTGCGCAGTTAACATTGACGCGTCAAAGTTAAAATCAAAAAACGAAAAACGGACAAGTCGAGGCAATTTTCATTATTTGATTTTCATTTTTGGGACAAGTGAAACGAAAAACGAAAATTGACGGTCAATTTTCAATTTTTGATTTTGAGAAACCAAAAACAAAAAACGAAAATTGAAAATTGACGGTCAAATTTCAATTTTTGATTTTGAGAACACAAAAACAAAAAACGAAAATTGAAAATTGACGGTCAATTTTCAATTTTTGATTTTGAGAACACAAAAACAAAAAACGAAAATTGAATTGTGCAAGGTTACACGGACCCATATACAGTCTAATCCGTATAGATCCATGAAAAGCACACTTGTTTTTTTAGTCAACTATGACGTTAACGACTTATACAATTAACCATCTTCACAACTGAGTCCAGGTAAATCCTAAATCCTCGCAGAGGGTTTACCTGGACATTTTTGGTGATTCGAATGAGTTCTTGAGTCGATGCCGCTATTATACAATCTCGTACATTTCATCCCCCGCGCTTGTTTTGAATTGGCATGTCGGTATCCCCAGCCTGCGGTTTTTGCTTTGACTTCCGATGTGGATTTCCGCTTGACATCAAAGCAGTTTGGTCCGCGATGAAATTGAAACCTGTCACATCTCATGCCTCGCAGCGGATTGGCCTAATCAACCAGCTTAGCGCGTTCACTGATTGGGTTGATTCAGGGGAAACCCCTCCATCTATTTATATCCAGAACTCGTATGGGTAACTATAACCAAGCCAGTGTATAGATCCCAATAGATCGATCAATACACTGGCTCGCGAGGATGACAATTAACGGGGTCGTCTTATCACGATAAACGTACGATTATTGCTGTCTCTGCTTACTTACCGAGACCTCGTTATTAATTATGTCTGAGTAATTGGTATGAATTGTTTGACATTTTAACTTTCCTCGAGGAGTGAACATCTTCGAAAATTGAGAAGATTTTGCTTCGGCTCTGTTATTTAGCAGAAAAATACGCATTTGCCTGTACTGGGATTTATTTGGAAATCATTTGAATGAAATATGACGAGAGATCCTGAAGGATCTCGACGCCCACCATTGTCCGATAATTGTAAGCTAATGACAAGAGGATCTTTTTGTCCATTGTTACTAAGACCATGGAATGACGAATCAGAATCCTCCGCCCTCCTCTGTCTCACCCGCGATCTCTGCTGCTGAGCCTGCGGACGTGAGGATTTGCGCTTTACTCCCATGCTGTGAAATACATACATCCATAAAACCCATGTGGCTAATGACAACGTATGATGGTGACAATTTGATAAATTTCGTTGTTGTTGTTGTGCCGTCACAACATGACACTGACATGGCAGCAAACCATGACCTCCCCATAAATAATGTTCGGTACAGTGAGTTTTTTTTGCAAATATTACACTAATTTCCATTAAAATTTACATTCTGCTAGCTCTAATGAGTTTTAATCACGTTGTAAGTTTCATTTCTGTGAGGTTTATATAGCACAAGTAACACCGCGCGGGCGAGTCGGACATCAACATATGAACAGTTGAACATCGCGATGATCAAAAACGCCTTCGGTCCAAAGAAAATCCATATTCCAAATTACGGTACCGTACTTCCGTGTTTCGTCAGTTTTAACAGTGAAATTATCCGTTATGTAGTTCAGTGTTGTCCGCTGAAACGCTTGGGGCTCTTTATTTTATGTCAATTATGAATAAACAATACAGGAGAACAGATGAGCTAACTTAATTTTGTCAAAATGGATGCTGATTAGGATTGAAATATATATCCCATAATAATATTCCAAGTCAGCCAATCAAAGCTGTCGTTGGATGGAACCTCCTTTTGATTAGAAGCACCTTCTCTGCTCAGTAGAAAGGTCGTAAGTTTACAATCTGTCAATCGCATTGTATTCACTTTGGTATCTCTTGCTGAGTTTATATTCCTAATGATATATATCGGCCTCATGACTAATTTTAAACAAATTCGCGACGACCAGAAAAATAAGCACCAACATATTAATATTCCTAAACCAGTGACTCCTGTAGGGGAGAGTGGGGCAAGCTTCACTACGGGCGCAATGAAAAAAGTTTAACAGGCTTAATTATCAGATTATCAACCACTGCCTGTAAAGAGTGAGGGCAAGGGGGTTTCTCGGTACTCAGGATTGGTCACAATTTTACCGTCGGGATTTGAGAAGAAAACAAAAATCGTCTGAGAATTCAGGAGTTTTGCCTTTTGGGACGTCGGGAACACTGTTCTGGGCGTCGGGATGCCTGTTGCAATTTTACCGGGATTGAACCCCGTTCCATCCCCTTGTAACAGCCTCTTCCGAAGGGACTTCTGAAAAGTAGTTACCTTTCATGTAATGTAATTAAAAGAGCTTTTGAATATAATTACAAGTTAAAATTATGACCAAAAAATAATTCTTAAGGGGGTCTTAAGGCCTATTGCCAACTAGTGTATTATACGTATGTCCAGTCATAGAAAAAAAAAATAACTTAACATGGCCACCTGTTGGCTATTGAAGTTTCGAATGAGGCCCAAACAACGATGAATGCATAACTAGGACGCAAGGGGTTATAACATTTGTACAGAATGTGAGGAACCTGTGTGCCAAATTTGAGAAAGATCCATACAGTAATTTCCTCAGATTTCACGATAGCAAAGTTTCATGGAAAAATTAAAGATGGCCGCCTGGTGGCCATATTGGATTTCCGAATCGGACCAAAAAAGGTATCTTTCACAACTAGATCCCAGGGGGAACATACGTACCAATTTGAGAAAGATCCATGCAGTACTTCCTGAGAATTCACGATAACAAACGTTCCTGTGGAAATCCAAGATGGCCGCCAGGTGGCCATATTGGATTTTCTAATCGGGCCAGAAACGGTATCTTGCACAACTATTATAGACCCCAAGGGGAACCTGTGTACCCAATTTGAGAAACATCTATTCAGTACTTCCTGAGAAGTCACGATAACAAAGTTTCATGGGGAAATCCAAGATGGCTGCCTGGTGACCAAATTGGATTTTTGAATCGGACCAGAAAAGGTATCTTGCACAACTAGACCCCAAGTAACTCAAGTTTGAGTGAACAGGTACATTTCACTATTTAAAAGAGTAGAATGTAGGCATATATGGTATATTCGACCGTCATCAGTACAAGTTTCTACATTCCCCAACACGTATACGTTCCTCGATGTCTTTCTTGCATGTCTTAAAACCTCGAAAAAGCCGAATTATGAATTTAATAAAATAAAACTATTTAATTATAACTACCATTTTAACGTACAATTTTATATCGCCGCATATCGCTATTTATCAAGCAATAATCGTAAACATTATCACATGCAATATCATACGCCATATCGTATATTGTTAACATTCATTCATATTCATGGTATCAGAAGCTTTCTTATTCGCTGAGAATTAACACAGGATTTCCCATAAGGGTTTAAACAGACATACACACTACTAAGAATGTCATTTGTCATATATAGTTTTCTTCATATGTGCCGAGATGTTGGGAATCATGACCAGAACAGATCAAAATATTAAAATTACAACAGCAGAGGATGTAGAATATAAAATAACTCAAAAGACCGACGTTATCTAAATAACAGTCCTCTTCAACTGTCATCAGACTTCTTTTTCATAGAATAACTAGATGGATAAAACTAAGGTGTGTTACGGTAGTCAGCACTAACGGAAGGTGTAATGGCATTGATACTGACTATACCATATAGATTGGCGCATAAGGTGTAACTAATTAAATCCATTTGAATGTTCAGTGAAATGCGAATAACATTGAATAAACATGTAGGAACTGTAGTACATGATCTAGCAAAATATTGACATGCTAGAGAATAAGGACAACTTGAAAACAAAACAGAGCTGGAAATACCGCCTCGTTCTTCACCATAGTATATGAAATCTCGAAGTACTTGACATTTTGGTCTGAAACAGAACTATCAAAATGTCCACTGTCATGCACCATGAATGAATATCCCTAAATAATGTCCATAATCCAGAAAGACGTCTGAACATTTAACGCCACCAGTACCTGGCGTAAGAGGATATGTACATCGCCTGAATACCGTTACCTCTGTTGAAATACGTTCGGATACATTGTGTGGTGAATACCTGTGTCAGTTATATTGCAAAATATGATATTCGTCCCCTCAATCCGGCTCACTCATTGGTGGCTATCACCTATGTTTATATGGCATCAGTGCACAATTAATTTTGTTACTTGTTATGTATTAGCGTTAAAAATCGGCAAAAATCCAGAAAAATCACAATGCATAAATCCACCTGGCATGTCAATATTTACCTTGTGGGACATTATCAGTGGAAGTCTTGACAGACGTTGACCATGGAAATTTCAACTTGCCGCCATTTGCAGCTCAGTGGTGTTACCCAATGTCATTCAGCTTGTAAACAGAGAGCCTTTTCACCTCCACTCTTCATGTGTCCTTCCGCCAGGCTTTGCCCCAATGTTGCCAAATCAACACCAGGAAGTACAGTTTGAAGCCTCATCTGCAATTTGAAATATCAAATTTATCAGAAATGCTGAATAATCCCGCCTAATAAAATCCACAAAGATCTGCTCTCAAATTTCTACACAAAGTAGATCGTGGGCACCGACCCGGAAGTGATTAATTGTGCACTGATGCCTGTCAGGAATGGAACCATTGTTAAAATAAAGAATGCTCTCATCTGAACAATCATTACCCATCCCCAAACTATCCTGAGAAGGCACAAATAAAACTATTCAAAGATAGAGATTTTATAACCTAAATAACAAGGGTACCCCCTTTATCATTTCCTCTCATTTTCTCCCATATGACTTAATAGTGGGGTGAAAATAAAAAGTACAATATCTCACTAACCTGTAAGTATTTTTCCATCTGGTAAAAAGCACTCAGTAGACTATCCTTCTGCCTATAATAAAAGGTATGCAGCATTGATTAGATATGTCAAAGACTATTTTTAATTATTTTTTTGCTATTTTAACTCAATTTTCAGGTCTTTTTTCAATTTAAAACTTAAACATATAAAAATTAAAAACTCAAGATGTGACAAAACATAATCTGTTTAAAAGCTGCTTAGTTAGACTACATCTGGTAAAAAAGTCTTTCATGACAGCGAGTAATTTCTCCATATAATCAGTGGGTCATCCCAGGATTATCTCAAGGGTCTTAAAATTGATGTTTATAGAGAGATCAAAAACTTGTTTAAACATATAAAAGGTCACATCAATATACATAATTGTGTACACAACACATTCAACAATACAACACTGAGGTGTTCATGGTATACACATCCCCCAAATAAAGAATATCTGTTAGTTCAATTGAATGTAGCTACAGAGAATCAACATCTTGGTGGCAGTAATAGACAGATGAAGTTATCAATTATAAAGTTATTATTACTGACAAAACTCATAACACAAATGAAGAAATATATCCTTTTGTTTCATTTTAAGTCAACTGCCGCAATGTTTGCAAAGGGACAACACCTGTAAAAACAAAACAGAGAAAAAAATAGTATATAAAAATGGGAATAAAATCCAATGCCAACATATCTGATGATCACTTGCTCATCTCTGGGGCTACATTAACCAACATGAAGGGTAAAGAGAGAAGGAAGTTGACTCACTTTAAAAAAGGACATCCTGGACACCCCATATTAGCTGTGGCCGACAGTTCAGATTTGAACCCTGTACCTGGACCATCATCTGAAGATGCTGTAGTAACGAGGAGGTTACATCAAGATGAGTTCACCTTCGTCACAAAACCTAGCATAGACAAGAGGACAGTTGAAGCTACAGACACCGAGGGCATCTCTGGATCCATGAAATTACTACGGCCAAAGAAACCGGCTCCAAATCTGAAAGACATAAAAGATAAAAATTCTAATGACACCCAAGGCATGAGAATGATCAGTAACTGCAAAATGCTGCAAATGTGGAATGACATGATAAAGCACCACAGAGTTACTTCCCCTGATTGTGATATTTTGGAAGTGGTCATAGCCAGTGAAAAAAAGTGGGGCTTGGGATGGTCTCAATCTTTGCAGTGTGTTAACTGTCAATATACTTCTCGCCATTATAAACTTTATGAAGAAGTCAAGACAAACAAACCTGGACCGAATGCTGCTGCCATAAACGTATCCCTTCAAGTCGGTCTGCAAGACACACCTATGGGGAATTCCAGAACAAGGTTACTGTTAGCATCAGTGGATGTTCCTCCTCCAGCAAGAACTGGCATGCAAAGGACAGCGAACATGGTTGGAACTGCTGTAACAGAGTTAAATAAGATAGACATGAGAAAAAAACTAGAAGCCATAAAAGAAGTTAACAAAGTGCGCGGGGTTGTAATGGATGAAATAAACTTAGCTGTTGATGCAAGATATAACAGCTCCAAAATTACCAGTTCAAGAAAATGCACACAGAATGCCTCCCAAGCCATAGCAATAGGATGTGAAACATCAACAGACAGAAAATATATTGTTGCTGCTGTATTCCAGAATAAATTGTGTTGGACTGGTGCATGGCTTAGGGGAAAAGGAATGGATGTAAAGTGCCCAGATGGGCATGAAGATTGCACTGCAACTCTCAATGTGAATGCGCCATGGTCAGAGTTTGAGATGGGAAAGGCCATGGGAAGTGATATTGGTATGCAGGAGATGTTGGTAAGATATGTCACAACAGATGGAGATGGAACATCTGCAAAGGGGATGCAGGCTGGAATGCAAATTCTTCATCCCATGTGGAAAGTGACCAGGCTGGCAGACCCAACTCATTTAGGGAGATCCCAGTTCAGAAAATGTAAAAGTGCTAAGTTTAGTGATGATATGTTCTATGGAAAGACACAAGAAATTAAAAAGAAAGCCCAGCAAGTATTGAGTCAGGATGTAAAAGCCAGATGCAGCATGGTATTCAAAGAGTTGATGAAAGTGCATAGTGGCAACTTAGAGAAAATCAAAAACCATCTTCCTAGAGTGCTGGAGGCCACACTTCTGTGTTATTCTGGGGATTGTTCGAGATGTCGGAGAAACTCTTTGGTGTGTGGAGGGGGTCATTCGAATAGTTGGTGGCTGCGATCCATGTTCCTTGCTACGCACAAAATCTCCAATCTGAATATGACTGAAAATGACAAATTTATTCTCCAGGAGATTCTGAAAATGAAATTAA